>JAPKLW010002943.1:459-15532 GCA_026898455.1 Plectranthus barbatus | reverse complement strand
ACGAAAACACTTAATCATATATGCTTTCAGTATACAATCCCAACAATAACCGTGGTGGAATTCTTGAAATTTAGTGTGTTTAGCATATTTGGAGTGCCAACAGTGTTGATTAGTGATGGGGAATTGACTTCATGGGTCCTTTCCCAAAGACTCAAGACAATGAATACATTTTGGTGGCAGTTGATTACATTTCTAAGTGGGTGGGTGCTAAGGAGACCCGGACAAATGACACAAGAACCGTGATGGAATTCTTGAGATCTAGCGTGTTTAGCAAATTTGGAGTGCCAAAGGAGTTGATTAGTTATCAAGGATCACATTTCTGGATAAGTTAATGAGAGCTTTGCTTGGGAGATACTGAGTTGAGCACAAAGTGACAAATGCCTATCATCCTCTAGCAAATGGGCCAGCTGAAGTAACAAATAGGGAGATCAAAAGCATTCTGCAAAAGATGATGAACTAAGAAGAAATTCATGGAATTTAACGCCAGATGTTGCTCTTTAGGCATATCGCACAACTTACAAGGCGCCCAATCGAACTTCTCCATTCAAGCTCGTTTTTGGGAAACATTATCACTTGTCTGTTAAAGTAGAGTACGAGGCCCGTTGGGCACTACGAGCAATCAATTGGGATTATGAAGTCGATGGTGAAGAAAGGTTCTTGCTGATTCAAGAGATGGAAGAATTGAGGATGGATGCATATGATAATGCGGTGATCTAAAAAGAGAGAACAAATGAAAGACATGATTAAAATATTAGGCCGAAACAGTTCGAGTCTGGGTAATTTGTGCTGCATTATGACACTATACTGAATTTATGCTTTGGGAAAATGAAGATGAAGTGGAGTGGGCCTTTCCGAGTTGTTCATGTGTTCCCAAATGGAACAATTTGATTGATGCCTCTATAAGGAGGAAAGGAGTTTCAAGTTAACGGCCATCGCATCAAGCACTACTTTGGATCATCATGAAAAGATGATATGGAGGCATTAGATTCAAGGAACTTGAGTAGGGTAATCGGAGCAAGTAAAGTCCGAGAGAAATAAACAAGGGCATTCACAAGGAGACAACCTAGGAGTTTAACGTTTTATTTTCTTTGTTTGTTTTCTGTTTTGTATGAATAAGGCAATTGTTGTTGGAGTCTACAATTGATCAATTGAAGGACACTTTGTCAAGGAAAGTGTGTAGGTGTGAGTTGGAGTTCACAACTCAAAGAGAATACTATACGGGAAATATTGAGTTCATAGATTAGTGGGATCTACCTGACGGAGATCTAGTCATTGGAAAAGAAAATGATTCAAATCAACAATGGGCAGTCAAAGTCAGAACGTCGGGGCAGACACTTGCAGGCAGAAGAGTAAAAGTCGGAAGGGATGGGATAGTTATTTGGGCAATTCCACATCTTAGGGGATCATGTCTCTTCACACTTGGAAACAGCAAAAAATTTTTGAATTTCAAATCTTAAGGATTTTATTCCATATATATACACGACAACCCTAATATTTCCTTCAATTTCCCTCATATTTTTCCTCATCACTAAATCTTCTCTCTTACAAGAAAAAACTCACACCATACACACAATTTCTCTCTACAAACATGGTTCAATCAATGGGTGGAAAGTCGAAGAAGATCGTCACTCTCAAGGAAAATGAGGAGTTGTCTAAGAATAAAAAAGAGTCTGCCAGTGGGGAAAAAGATAAAGGGGCGAAGGAGGAATCCCCAAAGCAAACCTCTGAGTCCTAGCATTTTGAAGAGCAAGAATACACTCCGCAGAAGGCGCAGGAGAAAGAGCCTGTGAAGAAGAAGCCAACACAAAGGGTACAACTTCTACCACCACCATCACGAGGAAAGAGGGCAAGAAATTGCCCAAGATATGGCCAAGGCAAAAAAGAGCAAGCCTACACCGCCATAGAAATCTCATTCACCAATTCTTAAGGAAAAAGAATAAAGCAAGAAAGAGGGAGATGATGAATGTGAAGAGGAAAAGAGCGTCGCGCATGCAGAAGAAGAGGTCTTCACTTCTCAAAGGGCTAAGATTGAGAAAGAAGTAGCCTAAGAGGAAACATAAGTTGCCCAAGAAGAGGATGGTGAGGAGACTGAAGTGGAGGAGTTGAGTTCAGAAGAGAAAGAGGAACCATCACCCAAGTCAATGGAGGAGGATGAGAAGAAGAAGGCTGAACGAGGAAGTGCCCAAATGAGCAGTGTGGAATCTGAGAGGAAGATGAAGGCAATTTTGAAGGAATTTTTACTTGCAAATTGAATTGCATAAATCCATTTACCAAGGACAGATTATTAGATTTCATAAAATAATTGTTATGTCTATGATTGAAATCTAGCATGCTCCTATTGAATGTAAAAGAAGTTGTGCCGAATACCAAGATCGAATTATCTCAGAACTGTTATGCAGTGATTTTATCTTGAATCCTTCTTGCAAAAAAAATATTCAATCCTAAAATAATCAGAATTAAATCTCTAGATTTTAATGAATAAAATTGATAATTGAAGAAGAGAGAGAGAAGAAGAATGATCCTCCAGTTCTGATCTTCTGATATGTATCCCTCTTCCCGATTCGAATATTTGGTTAATATGCTCTCTAGATATCGTGCCTATCAAGAAATAGAATCGTCCTTCCCTGGGGTCAAATCTAGTCGCCTATAGCAGCTCCGAATTGTCTAGTTTGCTGCTTAGCAAGTTATGATCTTGTGGTGTACTGTGATGGGCCACACCAACTGCCTTACTCTTTCTTCTGTAATAATGTATGTTATTTGGATGCAATGTAGAAGGAATCATGGGTGTGTGCAAACTCTTTCTCGAAAATGAGTTTCTAAGAGTCTTGGAATCCAAGTCCCGGATGTGAAGTCTTCCTAGCCCTTAAAAATGAAACTTGGTTAGGCCCATACCATAAGTAGGTGTCCCCCTAGTTAGATGAATCCTTTTCTCAAAAGAGTTATGATTAATGGACCTCGAATTTCTGAAATCCGGACGTTAAACTGACTTTTAGAATTCACTTTTAATTGTCGAAATTGGTTTCCTCGTAGTTGGAACATACTACTTCACCAATTTCTTAGGCATATTTGGCTTCCTATCAGGTTGTTTTAGTTTAGGAACTGAATTCTTTTTTAGTTAGGGAACTGAGTTTTTCAGTTTTGAACCTGGAGTTTTGCCCTTTTAACTTGATCGGCCAAACTGGAGTTTTCGCCTACTTGGGCTACTCCTTTGTCTAACAACCTTACTTCGAAATTGGAGTTTCCTTTAAAATGATGGTCTTTAAGTTTTCCAGTTTCTGTAGATGCATGATTGCTCAAAATATTTTCTTCGGAGCCTATCCCTGATTTATCATATGGATCTCTCTGACTTCTCAAGGCTTCTTCAGTTTTGCTAGTGCTCGAATAAAGTGAGGAAATAAGTTTTGATCTCTAACAACTTTCAGTTTTAAGTTTTAGAGAATCACATTCCTCAGAAAGATTTTGAAAGTTTTTAAGTAAAACATAATTTTTTTCGCTAAGTTTGGTAAGTGACCTCGATTTTTCAATCTCATCGGTTAAGGTAGAAACTTTAAGTTTCAGTGAGGTGTTTTCACTGACTAAAACATTTTTTAACTAATAGAACTTTGCAAATTCTTTAGAAAGATTTTCGAGGGAAAGTTCATCTGAATCCGAGAAAATAGATTAAGTGTCCTCGTCAATGCATGCAGAAGAGCAAGAAACAAGTTTAGAGTCAGTTACAAGTTTTTTAGTTTCTGGTTCTTCGGTTTTAGCATCTGAGGCATCATCTCCTGAAGCAGCCATGAAGACCAATAAGGCTTCCTGCTCCACTTCATCATTCAACATATAGTAACCATTTTCATGGTCGGGAATATCTGGAACATTAGTTCTAGAGAGCATGGCCTTTGCTACAGCTTTGGAAGCTCTTTTCTCGAAAAATCTTCTTTAATCACTCTCTCTCATCTTTATCAATGAGAGGGCAGTTGTACTTGATGTGATTTAGAGAATTTCAATCAAAACAAGCTTTTGGTGTTCGTTCAATAAATTTCTGATCACCTCCCTGAGAGTTTTCAGTTCTGGCCTTTGCTTTCTCGATCAGCTTGGTCAGTTTACGCATTTGCTCCTCAAGTTCTGCTAATGAGGTTTCTTCCTCCTTCTAGTGTGAATATGAGGTCGTGGGAGCGTTCTTCGATTTAGATGTCTGACCACTGGGTTTCTCAGCTTGATATGGCATCTTGGGTCTTCTCTGAAAGTCCCTCTTCACGAAGAAGGTAGCCTCCTCTTTGTTGGTAGGTGTATTGGCACTCCGAACAATTTCATTTTTATAGACCATCTGGATGTACCACTAATGTGGTTGAGGCTGGGCAAATTCATCCTTTGTCAACATCTTTGACAAGTCTTTATCTTTCAAGCTCGTGGTTTTAACAAACTAATCATCTTTGGGCATTTTTAAAGAGTCTTGGCATTCAAATCAACGAATGAATATTCTCTGCCCAAGTTTTTTTACTCACAGACAATAGCATTTAATCTAGCTTCCAAAAGTTTGATATTTTCACTGGGAAGCATTTGGAAAGATTCATACTTATCTATGCAGATTTGCATCTTATTGCGCTTCATTTTGTCAGTTTCCTGGCATAGTGTGCCAAGAAAATCCCTTAGTTGCTTAGTATTATCGTATTCAAGTGTTTTTTCAACCAGAGCTTCTGGTAGAGATGCTAAGATTGTCTCATGGGTCATCGGGTCCAATGAGCACGGTTCTTGTCTTCGGTTGTCCATTTGGCTTACGGCTTATTTCTAACGATCTCAGGACCATCGGGTCCTCCAATCTGAATGTTGACCTTTGTAATCTTCAGAGGTCTGTTTGCTATCACCTCGGCTATCGCCGGGTGGATATTCTGCAGCATAATCAGCGACCTATTCTTCCACATGTTGTACGGAGTACTTGGGAATCTTTATAATGTTCATCATCTTTTAAGTACCTGAGCTAAAATACAGAAAGAAACAAGTGCAAGGAAATATGGATCCGCTCCTAAGAGATTCAACAACAACTGGCTTGTATAGAGTAACTGAAGCTGATACCACTTGTTGGTCCCAAAATCAGAGTAGTTTCGTATGTAGCAGAAGTAATAAATTGTTTGCACTTTTGAAAACTGAATATCAATTTTTAGTTTTCGAAAACTCAGTTTAGCTCGAACTTAGTTTTAAGTTTCAGTTTCAAGTATACACTTCAATACTTAAAAAGTATTGAAGGTTTCAAATAAGTTTAAAATCTTAAAATGCAGAATCCTATGTAAAGAAGTAAAATGACACAAGATATTTTATAGTGGTTCGGAGCCTCAAGTCCTACATCCACTCTTCAAAATTTAATCCGGAATCCACTAAGTAACATATTGCAAACTCCACACGATCTATAACTAGCCCGTTGGATGCCAATATCCTTCGGCCTACTAGGTCACTCGCTCTGGAACTTGGTCGTCTTCTTCCTCCTTCAATCTGAAGCGAGGGCGCACCTCAAAACCTTCAAACTGGAAAGTTTAGATGTTAAGTGTTCTTCCCAGAACTTCAATGGTTTGGCAAAGCTCGTCAGAATAAAAAATCTAGAATGGAAGACTGACTGTTATGTTTATTACTTGTAAAGAAAAAACACCAATGATTGGCATTAGCTTGAAAAGCTTAAGCCTCATTTTCAGACACACGGAATCTTCAGAAAGCTTGAACTAAATAGTAAAGCCTCGTGACTTAAACAGACATGGAAATTTAGAGTATTCTTTGAGGTTAAAGTTTTGCAGAGTAACGGCTTGTTCTCTTCAAAGGATTCAGGTTCGTAACTTTTTCCCTTTGAAGAGGTTTGCTATTTATAGGCGAATGTGGTCGACAATTTGAATTATGTCCGTTGGAGACAAGAATTCGATTGTTAGAGACATAGATCATGTCGTCCAATCATTGCTCATTCTTCTTTGGTCTGCTCTGCTCTGCTCTGCTCTGCTATACTCATGTCAATCAGTGTACTTTCATTTGCTACTTGTCAGCCTCAGTTTCAGTCCGAGGAAATTAAATTTCAGTCTCTCGTACTGAATGATGGTCGATACTTTAAGGAATCTTGAATAACACTTCGAGTTCCACTCGGGTTCTTTTGTCTCCTTGCTTTTCAGGTACACTTAAGTTCAAAAACTAAAAAACTAAAATTCCCAAATTTTAAGTTTAGAGTTTCTACTTTCCTTAAGTAAAAACTCTTGACATTCAAGTTTCAAGCTCCGAAACTTGACTTCATCATTTCAAATTTCTTAGTATCTTCACTTTAAGTTCTGAAACTTGTTTCTTCATCTCGAGCTTTGGCTTCTAACAATTTTCTTCTTTGAGAAACTTGATTTATGTCTGCTTGATCTTCAGTTTCCAGTTTCTAGTTTCTATTACAACTCGATTTATCCTATATTAGGATTACATGAAAAAATATACTAGAAACCTAAAGCTAGTTTTGACACACCAAAACATGAAAATAACCGTCAACCTCAAACATTGAATTTTTGTCCAGCTTTTCTCTTTGTGTCTATCAACACAACCTGCATCGACCGACATGCTATGATTCGACCTCCAGACTTGGTCAAAATCCACTATGTCATCCGTTACACTAATGTGTCGGTCAATACAAACCTTTTTTGAGTTTTTTTAAATAAAAAATACTAAGCTTAATATACAAAAATAAAGGAACAAAATGAAATAAAAACATAGGCTACCTTCCAAAGTGTTGTCTTTAATATCGTGATTCGAAGGTACCTATGTGATCACCAACAAGGTCGAATCCAAACACAGTGGCCTCTTTGATAAACGATGAAGATCACTCCATCTCGGATAATAGTGGAAACCTTGGATTGAGGTGACTTAGTTGATAATTTCATCACTTCATTCCTCGTTCCATGTTATTATTTCTTCTACATCTTCTTTATCGTTGTCTTCCTCCACTCAACTCGATTACACTTCGTTTGCTTCCAGGCTCTGATCAATTTCACACATCCTTGTATCAGTTGATTGGCTGAAGTATCGACTGACAATTGAAGTGTCAACTAAACTTGTAATCAACTGTCAGTTCCTCTTAGCTTTTACTATCTCTCCATTACTGGTCACCTCTCCCTATTGAATGACAGTTGTAGTTCTCTTTTTCTTATCATTATAAGTTGATTAATTATAAATATTGGTTGAACTTGATCTTTTGTATTCTATTTTTCAACTCTTAAGTTAATTCTCTGCAAACTTAAACTATAAGAACTCTTGAACTTAAACAAAATTTACATGTTAAGATTAATTCGATCTTATCTGATCAAGTCTATGTAAACGAATGAACTGAGTGTTAACTGTAAAAACTACAATACATTTGAGCATTAAACAACTCACATGTAAAGATGACAAAAGTTATGATCAACTCACATGTGAAAAGCTTAAATCGAACCCATCCCTACAAATTGACCCAACGTAGAACACACTATTGATCCAGCAATTTTCATTTCAATTAAATTTAATTATAATATTAAAGTAGAACAGATTTGATTTAACTCTAAATCTCTCATTTACAAAGATACTATTAAAAGATGAGTAAAGAAATAATATTTAATGAGTAGATATGCTATTTGTTTATTTATAAGAAAAAAAATAATATTTTAGTTATGTTAAAAGTAAAATATAAAAGAACATTAGTAATCTTAGCTAAAAGTGACATATATAATAAGGAAGCACATTATCTTATAATTTATATTAAATCTGATCATATTAAAAATAATGCACTAAAAAAATATTAATAATCCTGTTAAAATGCATGATCTCTAATAAACAAATACAACATCCTTTTCGGCGCATAATCTGGAAGATATATTTGAATTACTCAAAACAATTTTTATTTATATATTAAATATAGGTAGTGATTGTGGCCTACAAGTAGTTGTGTTAAAGTTACATAAATTGAATTTTATGGCTGAAAAAGGCTGGTAATTTTGAACATAAATTCACCCAATATTAATAAACATGGATGGAGGCTATTGAATGTGAATGTTTATCATATCAACACGTTGAGCATATAAAAATTTTCGGATCAGACTGAACATTTCATTAATATGATCATATTCGAATATTCATTAACAAGTATAAAAAATTATTTAATTTATTTTCTAATTTAAATATATTAATTAATAATTTAATGTAATATATAAGATTATGATTCTTTTCATATCTCTTATTGTCGTTGTTTGTTCCTCTTTCTTCATTCACGACACGCTCCACACACATTCTCTCTCTCTCACCGCCGATGTTTCTCTGCAACGTTAGCTTTATCTCACCAAAATCGACCATGAGTGTCAGTTTCTAGGTTTGTTTTCCTTAGCTTCCTGTTGAGAACTAAGTTAGATTTTGCCCAAAAGCAATACAAGTCTGGCCTACCACTACAAGAAAAACATTGAACAACAATACTAAAAAGACAACGCTTTTCCTTGAAAAGTGTTGTCGTAGACTACAAAAGTGTTGTTGTAAATAAAAGTGTTGTCTTTTAGTAAAATAATACGCTAAAAGACAACGGTTCTACACTAGTGTTGTTGTTTATGTGTTGTCTATTATCGAAAAGACAACAGTTGCTAAAAAAATACACTAAAAGACAACGGTTTTACACAAGTGTTGTTGTTTACGTGTTGTCTATTATTGAAAAGACAACAGTTGCTAAAAAATACGCTAAAAGACAACAATTTTACACTAGTGTTGTTGTTTACGTGTTGTCTATTAACGAAAAGACAACAGTTGCATTTGTGTGTTGTTATTCTATTTTTTTTATAAAAAAAATTAGTGATTCTTATTTCATTGATAAAAATACTCTTTAATATTTTTTAGAGTTAATCGTTACATTTGGTGTATTTAGTAGTTTTCCCTATATTATTTTATACTTAATTTTTATTTCTGTAAAAATAATAACTAAATTTAGGTGACAAGATAATTAAATATAAAATAAAACACCATTAGAGAGTATAAGATTTTGTCCGTATTTTTAGCTACTACAATAATAATTGTGCGTGATAAAACCATCTTGTCGATAACCTAAGGATCGTGGGTTTGAAATAACTTTGAAACATGTGGGTATGTGAATTTTAAATTAATAACTCAGGGGAATTAAATATGTTTAAATGATTATTAAAAAAAACATGATTTTTTTTTAAAATACCTCGATTTTTAGACTAATTATAAAATATTAAATGACAAAACAAATATGTGCTAATTTATTTGATTTAGATTAAAGATGCATTCATAATTATAATTTGTGAATGTAGGTAAGATGGTATAGCTCTTGCGTATCATGTAAAAGGTACTGGGATCGATACCCACGTTTCTCCATTTTAATTTTTTTTCCATGTTGGATAAAAGACAACGGTTTAAAAGACAACAGTTTTAAACCCGTTGTCTTTTTTAGAAACGACAACGGTTTCAAAACCGTTGTCTTTCAGTACCAACTTACAACAACACCACTTACGACAACACTTCAAAATACCCTACGACAACACTTTTTAACCGTTGTCGTTTTGCTTTTTTCTTGTAGTGTACGAAAATGGTCTAGCACTAGTATCCAAACTCTTCTACTAAGTTAACTAACAAAAAAGCCAATTTCTAAAATTTAGAAAAGAGGCCTTGAAACCGAAAGACCTGCAACAAGGGTATGATAGCACTATCCCCTCCTAACCATGGTCAACCTCAAAGAATTACGGATATAGAGCTTCAAGAACTAGCCAATTCTCCGTACAACCTAGTCCAACCACGAAGTCTAAGCCTACTTGTCAAAGTGGAGAAAAATAAGCATCAAATGCTGTTTCTGATGGGTTTTGTATACTGAAAGCATTTATTACAATGAGTATACAACGGTTTATTTTTCCTATCTGTTAACAATCTTACATGTATGAACAATGGTATCCTCTTGTCTCACCAATAGGGACGATCATACGGCGTGTTGTAGATCGCAGAAGATAGTATGATCACTTGACCTAGTGAGACATAAACCTGATCACAGCCGAGACAGCTTATGAGGATACGTCTGTCCGGATGGCTGCGGCATTGTCGGAAAAAGTAGTCTGTCTTGGTTACTTGACATGCTGGTACGCAAAGGTGGCGTATTGATGGACTGCAGTGAGATGTATCCGTCTATCTGACATCAGCGAATACAAGATCTCGTTATATTGATTGAGTCCAAACCCTAACGAAGGTTCAGGGGTTTGCACGGGTTGACTGTTGCTTTGACTTGCCATGGTGGAGAGCCTAAATAATGTGCTCGTATATCCGCATCTTGGGTAAAAGCAGTTCGTGTAGTACCGCCTGAGACTAGGTTTAGGTAACCATATCCGAGTAATAGGATGGGGACATTCCCTGAGGAGCTCAATAACATTCATCGTGTCAAAGTCCTGCAGGCTGATTAAGTTCAGGCACGAGTGATAAGGTTTGAGTGGTACTACTCAGGAATAATAAGATATTAATTAATTGTAGTTAGAGCTTGTTAGAGGCTCCGATTAATTAATGGATGTCCGGTAATCTTAAATATGGGGATTCTCAATTAATGCAGCCCGTTCTCATAACGTGGTAATAAAGGGGTAGGTCAGTATTAATTCTGTGGTGAAAAAGAATTAATATTAATTAATTAATTAATTATGTCCTGGGTTGTGGACATGTGAATTAATTAATTATAGGCCCACTTTATTATTTGCATTAGGTCCCAGAACTGGCCCAATTAAATATGCTGAAAAAGGGCCCAGTAGCCCATTAGGGATAAAACTCTGGGTCTATAAATAGACCATTCTCTCTGGAAACCCTAGCCACTATTGAACACATTCAAATCAGTGAAACCCTAGAGGGTGAGAGAGAGTGGGCGGCGCCTGTAGAGGAGAGAAGAAGGATTTTTCTGCTCCGGCCTACAACACAGATCTGTGGAATCCTCACCAGTAGCAGATCTGAGCAGCATTGGGACACAGCCTGAAGATCTAATCTGGAGAACAGATTTCTCTTTTCTTCTCTCTTTGTTTTTGATTTCTTCTAAGAAATTAGATTACTAATTTCTGCTTCCGCGGATTAAATTGAATCGCGTGGTTGAATTGAAGTTGGAAATTCAAACGCGAAAGATCGTTTCAGACACTACGGAATAACGGTAATTCTTCAATCCACAATTCTGAGAATTAAATTCATAGGAGCATGCTAGGTTTTATCTAGTATTTAATTATGCACAATATCCATAAATCGATCCGGTTCAGTTTGATTTTGGTGATTCGGTTCACGGGAAAACCCTACAATTGGTATCAGAGTCAGGTTCTTGATTAATGGCTCTTTTTGTATAATTAAATTCGATATGCATGTATATATGAATTTATTATTGTGGATGGTTTTTGTTCCTCGTGGCAACCCGTATGATTCAGCCCGCGGTGGTTTATCCGTGTAGGGCTGAATTATTTTTGTAAAATCACGAGAAAATCCGTGATTAGTGTAGATTTGAAAATTTGTAATAGAATAGATTTTCTGTAATTTTTCAAATTATGTAATTGGACTGGTCGAGGACGAAGAATGAAGACGGAGCCGACGAAGGGCCGATGGAGGACGACGGCGGACGGTGGCACGCTGCGCGGCAGGCGCAGGGAGGACGACGGCGGACGGTGGCACGCTGGGGCGTGCAGTGCGCGCGGCGGTGCAGGGAGGCAGCGGCTTGGTGGCGGCGACGGTGGTCATCGTCGGCTGATGTTGTCCCATCGCGGTGGCTCGTGTTTTGGTGGTTTGTGCAATCCTGTGTAAACCCTAGGTTTTACTTTAGGGTTAGGGCAAATCATCAGATCACAAAAGCCTAAATCCCAAAAGATTTGGTGAATCAAGATTTGGAGGCCCTTGAAGATTTTAAAAGATTTGGAATTATCTAAATTAGATTCAAATTCAAATTGTAATAGATAGAATTTATTTTTTCTATTTTTATGGGGCCACGAGAAATTTTTGTTTGCCTTAATTGTCCTCGTATGATATGTTATTTATTTATGTGCGCAATTAAGCATGTGTCGATAATAGGAAAAGCATGATTTATCGCTTTTATTATTTACAGCTTTCCAAGCATGCTTATGTGATTAATTTATTGTTTAATTATATTTTGGGAATTTTTGGGCTTGTATTATTACATGCAAAAATTTGGGAAATATAATGACAAAGAAATTATGTGTGCACATAAAGAAACCTTTTAAAAGAAAAATACTAAGCAGATTTTTTTTAATTAAAATCAATAGACCTCCACAAAACGGTCCTAGGTTGTAAGTGTATCTCTCGTTCGAGTAAACGTCTACGAGTGTAGCTTGCTAGTTCCTAGAGGTGCATGGGTACGGTTGTTGGGATTTCTAGACAAACAATTTAAATCATGTGAATAGTGGGAGGGCTTTGCGTAAACGTCTACGAGTGTAGCTTGCGTAGATTTCTTTCACAAGTATTCTATGATTGATTTAAATTATAGATAACAAAAGCTTTAAGGGCTGTGTGGTATGGTTACGTGCCATGCTAAACTGTCTCTTTTGGCCGGAGTTAAATTTGTGGTTAATTGCTTAGAAGCATCTTAGAATATAATGCAAGAATTGCATCCCTGTTCTTGAGAGATAGCTTGGTCTAAGGTTTTCACTAATTATTGATTTCTAGTGTCAAAAGCTTCATGACATGGCAGTGAAATTAAATGGATTGTGGCTTAAAACCCGCAGTTCTGGTTGAGGGTGACATCGTAAACGTCTACGAGTGTAGCTTGCGGTGGAAACTCTTGGGCAATTAGTGGAAAACATTTGTATTTGATATATCAAAAGGTTTTCAATGCATTTGTTTTCGAAGTTCTACATGTATTTTCTTATTTAAGATTCTTCATTGTTTCAGATATGTCTATGTCTTCTGTCGATCATTTACTTGCTCTCAATCCTCTAACTGGTCCAAACTTTCCTGAATGGAGTTTTTGCATCAAACACATCATTTATCTGAAAAATCAAACACATGTTCTTTACATGGATCCACTGTTGCGCTCTCAAAGAGGAGTATGCGAGCTTGAGATTGAATTCTATGAAAGATGGGAGGATGCTGATGAGTTTGCCTTCTGGCTCATCACGGGTTCCCTGTCTAGAGAATTAAGGCATAAGTATGAGTATCTCGAAAGGGCTGGAGAGCTCTGGAAGGAACTCTCGACAGCCTATGGCAAAGTGGAGCGAACTATTAACTGTAAGCTTGTGCACAATCTTGTGTGCAAGAAGATGGTTGAGGATAGTTTGGTGATTACGCACATGATGTCTATGATTGATCTCATGAGACAATTTACTGTGCGGGGTGGTAATATCAGTGCGCAAAGGGAGATTGATATTATCCTGAATTCTCTTTCGGAATCCTATCATGACTTTAAGATGGTTGCTGCTGCAAAGGGAGAGTATGCTCTGCATGAGCTACTTGAGGACCTTGTAGTAGAGCAATCCACCATGCGAGCACGAAAACCTATTCTGTCTGGTTCTGGTACTGGTTCGACTACCTCTAAGGTTGGAGACGATGGTGCTGAGAGCAAGTTCAGGAAAACAGGAAGTGATAGCAAGTCTAGGAAGGGGAATAGAGTCAAGGTCACTCCAAAGAAGAACGAGTGTGCAGGATGCGGAAAGGTGGATTGTCCGAATGCTAAGGGACAAGGTTCGTCATTTTCATTTGTAACAGAAACATGTTTAGCATCGATTTCTACTCATTCGTGGGTAGTGGATACTGGAGCTACTGATCATGTTTGTTAGATTTTGCAGGGGTTCGCACTGAGGAGGGTGTTGAAGAATGACGAGGTTACCATCTCAATGGGGAACGCAACACAAGTGAGTGCAGCTGCCATTGGAAATTTCACCTTGTACTTTGATGATTCTGTTTTAACTTTGAGAGATGTTTTGTACGTGCCGGATTTTTGGCGGAACCTTATTTCAGTTTCCAAACTTTGTGTTGATGGATATTCAGTTATTTTTTATAGTGGTGTTTCTATCATTGGTAATAACGGTGTTATCTGTCATGAGATGCTGAATAATTCTCTCTATGTTGTTAACTGTAATCATAAGTCTTCCGCAAGTATTGCATGTAATTCATCTGTAATTGATAATCCTAGAAAGAGAAAATTTACTTCTTCTGATGAGGATTCTCTGGCACTTGAGATTGGGTCACATCAGCTTGAAGCGGATTCAGAGACTTGCGGATGACGATACATTGGACCTAGTCCGGGCTGTACCTTATCAAGTCTGCGAATCCTGCATCGAGGGCAAGATGTCAACTAGGCCTTTCAAGGCTAGTAAGTCTCGAGCAGAGGAAGTGTTGGGATTGATCCATTCTGACTTATGTGGACCGATGTCCAGGCAGGCTCGTGGAGGGTACGAGTACTTCGTCACTTTCATTGACGACTACTCAAGGTACGAATACGTTTACCTGCTTCGCTACATGTTGGGAAAACTTTCTAAGGTTTCCTCCCCCAGTAGCTTTTCTAGCATAGATCATAGTTTTTGGTGTTTTGGTGGATCAAATCCTAAGTCCTACCAGCGTCAGTTGTCTCTAGAGTAGCTCTAGTCTCAAATGTAAAGTCCTGTTTAGGTCTTTTGAGTTGTAAGACGCAACTGATCAAGACATGCTGACACTGTTCATCAGCATGAGAAACACTTACCTGGTGAAGGAAGATTTCACCAGCAGGCGACTGGCTAAATGCTGGTTACTGTTCACCAGCATCAGAGGAGCTAATCACTGGGACTGTTCACCAGTTAGGAAGGATTTCATCAGCAGGCGGCTGACAAATCTTACCAGCAGAATACGTGTTTGGCTAACACTATTCACCAGCGGTGATTTCACCAGTCATGGGAGATTCCAAGGAGGGTTAACATCCAGACCTTTGGTAGACTTAGATGATGCCAGCGCAAGTCACCAGCAGAGACTGCCAGCACAAGATCACCAGAATGACCTACCAGTCGGATGTTACCAGCAGAATTCTAGATTCTTTCTCCCAGCGTAGTAGAGACAAAAAGAAGATACTCTGAGGAATCGACTGACAGAATACGACTTTAAGGAAGGATAACTTAAAGTCTATCAG
>JAPKLW010002942.1:44968-57506 GCA_026898455.1 Plectranthus barbatus | reverse complement strand
TAGTATTCTTATAAAAAAGTAATCTCCAAAATAAACGAGCATCAACACTGATCAACAGCTTCAAGGGAGAAGTCAAAATCTGCGACTTTGGGCTGTCGCGGCTGGAGTCGAAGTCGGGGGAGTACACGGCCCGTGGAGTGGGGACGCAGTGGTACATGGCACCGGAACTCCTTCTTGGCCGGAGAAATTACACGACTGCAGTGGACATGTGGTCGGTGGGGGGCATCATGGCGGAGTTGGTGTTGAGAGAGGTTCTTTTTCCGGGAAGGTCGGAGATTCATCAGCTGTGTGTCAGAGGGCTGCCGGTGCTGACGGCGGCGGGAGCGGATCTGCTGGAAGGGCTTCTGGCGTTTAATCCCAACAATAGGATGACGGCCACAGAGGCTCTCAATCACACTTGGTTCAAAGAGTTTTATGGCCTCATTCCACATGAACACTAGCTACCTAGGGCCTACTATAAATATATATCTTCTCATTCATATTCATATTCGTTGTATATATATTTGGGAATCGGAATAATAAAATAAAGCTGTTATTTTTGTTTAACTCATAATTTTATTGATTGGCTAACTTTTGTTGATGCAACTTGTTTTATTTCAATTTAATTCATGACATTATTAAATATTAAATTATAGTGGACAAATAATTGTTTAAAAAAAATAATTGTTTTGAAAAATATCAGATGGACAAAAGATGATTGCATATAAAAAAAATATTAGATATAAAGTTAAAATATCTTAATGGATTTTTAGATAATAAGGTAATACTAATGTTAAAAAATATCTTTTTAAAGACTATTTATAAAGTTGAATGTATGTTTTGAATGTTCTTGAAATAATATATAAATTATTGAATTGGTATAATTCCAATAAAATTTGTGTTTGTAAATAAATTTCACAAATCAAGATATAATGAACTAATATTGTGAGTTTCATAAAACTAATATTTTCAAATTCAATTATATATTTAACAAAATTTTCATTGAAGTTGAATATATTAAATTTTCTCTTAACTAGATAAAATACAGGAACCAAGTTGTAAAAATCACTAGGCACTAGTCAGGCGGCCACATAGAGCCTAGCGCCTAGGCGATCTAGACGGGGCTTAGGTGGTTTCCAGGCGGGACCTAGGTGATAATCTAAATTTTATTTTTTACATTTTAATGGTAAATAACATTACAATAAAATCATTTCTAAAGTTTAAATATCTCAAAAATAAATTACAAAATAGTATCAAAACTGTTGTGAATTGAAGCGATTGCGACACAAATAACTAACAGAAAATACAAGAACACAAAGAATTATAGTGGTTCGAGCGTAAGCTCTACGTCCACTCTTCAAGCCTCATCGGTGGTGATATTATTATGGTGAAGAAAATACAATGTATGTGACAATTACAATTGGTGGGGAGCAGGGGTATTTATAGGGAGATATTCCTAATCACATAAGGAATATAAAACCTAGATATGGTAAGATATATCTAAACCTAAATCTATCTAAAATAGATTTATTCCCATCCAAATCTAATACTGATTAGGATAAATCTTGTCCAACAAGGAAACAAGATATACACAATATATTTTCCATATCTATCCAACTCGAACTGCACCTCGAGTTCCTCGACCTACACAGCTCGACCCACTTTACCGGACTAGTCTCCTCGACCCACTCGAACTACTTCCTCGAGTTATATTGAGACTACTCCAACAATTCTCCACCTTAAGCTCAATATCACCTCGGCTTGGCACCTCCTCTTCAGTTCGACTTCAACAGTTTGATCAGTTCCAAACAGTACTCAAACTTAGTACTTGGAACTGGCTTTGTAATCATATCCACAGGATTATCGAGAGTATTGACCTTGTGCAGCTCGAACTCTCCGGCTGCCACCACATCCCTAATAAAATGGAACTTCAAATCGATGTGCTTAGTTCTCTCATGATGAACATCATTTTTTGCCAGCTGCAAAGCACCTTGATTATCACAGGAAACCTTCATCTTTCCTTGATTAATCCCCAGTTCGTTCATGAATCCGAGCAACCACAGACCTTCCTTAATCGCTTCGGTCAAGGCAATGTACTCCGCCTCCATCGAAGATAAGGCAACTACCCTCTGCAGACTTGCTCTCCAACTAATCACCGTTCCATACGATGTGAACACAAAACCCGTCAATGACTTCCTCGTATCCATACATCCTGCATAATCTGAGTCTACAAACCCTTCGACTGGGAGCCTCGAGCTCAAACCATCATCCTCGAAGACTAGACCCTTTCTAACTGTCCCTCGAACATACCTGAAGACCCACTTCAGAGCTGCCCAATGCTCTTTCCTAGGTTCGGTCATGAACATACTAACCATGCTGAGAGCATAAGCAAGATCCAGTCTCGTACAGACCATAGCATACATCAACGAACCGACAACGCTCGCATAAGGAACACCTCTCATAAACTCCCTTTCCTCCTCGTCGAGTTTCCCAGCAGCACTCAACTTGAAATGAGCTGCTAACGGAGTGAGCACAGGCTTTACATCCTTCATTCCATGCTTCTCAAGAACTTTCATCAAGTAACCCTCTTGAGATAATGTGAGTCTTCTCCAAGCTCTATCTCGAACTATTTCCATACACAGGATCCTTCGAGCACAACCGAGATCCTTCATCTCGAACTCCTGACTCAAAGCTTCTTTCAGTTCGGCTATCCCTTGCTTATCTCGACTCACTATCAGCATATCATCTACGTACAACAGTAGATAAATTCGAGTCTCCATATTTTCACCTCGAAAATATACACATGGGTCATGTTTGCATCGAACAAAGTCCTGCTGAATCATAAACTTGTCGAACCGCCTATTCCACTGCCTTGGAGACTGCTTCAATCCATACAATGACTTCTTGAGAAGACACACCTTCTCCCGGCTACCAGCTTCCTCGAAGCCCTCGGACTGCGTCATAAGGATCATTTCCCCCAGCTCTCCGTACAGAAATGCGGTCTTTACATCCAGTTGCTCCAACTCCATGTCATACCGAGCAACTAACGGCAATATCAGCCTTATAGACCTTTGTTTCACCACCGGCACAAACACCTCTCCATAATCCACACCTTCCCGTTGCGTGAAGCCTCGAGCAACTAGTCTAGCCTTGAATCTAACCCCATAAACCTCTTGTTTCTTCTTGAAGATCCACTTATAGCTAACTATCGATTGCTTCTCCCCTGGCTTTTCTACCAACTCCCAGGTGTTATTCTTCTTCAAGGAGTCCATCTCCTCCTTCATGGCATCGAGCCATTTGAGCCTCTCCTTACAAGTTATGGCCTCGGTATAGCTCTTAGGCTCAGTATCATCCAGCTCTACCTCTTCCGCCATAACAAAGGCATATGCTACGACATCAGCATATCCGAATCGAGTGGGAGGTCTTATCTGCCTTCGTTCCCTATCTCTCGTGAGATTATAATCTTGAAGTGCACCTGACCCTCGAACCACCTCGATCTCGCCATCCACCTGAGGTACTCTCTTCGACCCATTGGTCGGCTCCACCTCAATCTCAGCAACTGATCTATCTCCTTCGACCTTGTCAGACTGTTCCTCCAAAGCACCACATTGTTTCTCAAGGATATTTTCCCGTTCCTCGGCCCCTTTATCCAGTTCTCCTACCAGCTCCTCCTTGAACGTCACATCCCTGCTAATGATGCACTTTCTTACATCCGGCTCGAGACACCATAACTTGTACCCTTTCACACCTTCGGGGTACCCAATGAATATGCATTTTAATGCCCTCCTCCCAAGCTTATCTCCTTTGATGTTCGCATAAGCCACGCAACCAAAAGCTCTGAGGTTACTAAAATCTGGAGGATGACCAGACCATATTTCTTCCGGTGTCTTGAAACCTAGTGTAGTCGAGGGGTACCGGTTGATCAAATAAGCTGTAGTAGTCACTGTTTCTGCCCAGAACGACTTGGGTAACTTCGCACCGAACAACATGCACCTCGTTCTTTCCAGCAACGTCCGATTGTACCTCTCCGCCAATCCGTTCTGCTGAGGTGTTCCAGCCACTGTCTTGTGCCTCGCAATACCGTGCTTCGAACAGTACCTCTCGAACTCCTTCGAGCAATACTCAAGGCCATTGTCAATTCGCAGCCTCTTCACCTTCCTTCCAGTCTGATTTTTGATCAGCACTTGCCACTTCACGAAGGTCTCTAAAGCATCACTCTTATTCTTCAAGATGTAGACCTAATCCTTCCTTGAGTGATCATCGATGAGGCTCATGAAGTACCTCGCTCCTCCATTCGAACTGACCCTTGAAGGTCCCCATAGATTTGAGTGGATATAGTCCAGAGTTCCTCGAGCTCTCTCTTGACCTACTCCGAACTTTACCCGGTGAGATTTCCCATAGATGCAATTTTCACAGAAATCTAACTCTCTGATGTTATCCCCGAGCAACAGATCTTGCTTCGATAAATCCTGTAGCCCCCTCTCACTAACGTGACCGAGTCACCTGTGCCACAGTACTGACTTGTCAACCGTCACTATTGAAGCCTCCCCGATCACCGCGCTCCCCATCAGAGTGTATATTCCATTCCTTCGAGCTCCTTTTATCAAGACCAGAGATCCTTTGCACACCTTCAAAGTCCCAGCTTCCATCTTGATCGTGTAACCCAGTTCGTCGAGCATCCCCAAAGAGATCAAGTTTCTCTTAAGCTCCGGAACGTACCTTACACCTCGAAGTACCCTTTCTGTATTATCGTGCATCTTAAACCTCACCGAACCCATTCCAACCACCTTGCATGGTTTATTGTTGCCCAGAAGAACACTCGAGTTCTCCTGCTCCTTGAACCCTTCGAGCCATGATTTATTAGGTGTCATGTGGAATGTGCAACCTGAATCCAATATCCATTTCCCTCTCCGAGCGCTCATTCGAAATCACTAATGCCTCTCTAGAGTCATATTCCTGCTCAGCAACAGCTACATCCACTTGCTGCTTCTGCTCCTGCTTTGTCTGCCTCTCCGGACAATCTTTTTTGATATGTCCCTTCTTTTGGCAGAGAAAGCACTTGACCTTTGGCTGTGATCCTGGCTTTGGCCTCGACCTTGACCTCGAACTTCCCCTGTTGGAGTTCCTCATCTCCGGTCTTCCTCGAGCCGCTCTAGCCACCAAGCCTTCTCCATGAGAGTTCTCTCGCTCCTCGTTCTTCTCATTTAACTCCTTCGAACTTAGAGCAGACTGAACCTCATTCATGGTCAATGACTCTCTTCCATACATTAAGGCTTCCTCGACGTTCGAATAACTCTTTGGCAGCGCACTCAACAACATCAATGCCTGATCCTCATCTCTTATCGCCACATCGATATTTGCTAGATCGAGGATCAACTTGTTGAACTCGTCGAGCTGCTAGTTGATCGGTCTTCCCTCTTGCATCTTAAACGAATACAACGATTGTTTAAGATAGAGCCAATTCGCCAGGGACTTCTTCATATATAAGGATTCTAGTTTGGTCCATACTCTTGCTGCCGTTTTCTCCTTCGACACCTTCCTCAGCACCGTATCTCCGAGACTCAGAATCAGCGCACTATGCGCTTTCGCCAGTGTATCTTTTTTCTGTTGTTCCGTCATCGTGTCAGGTAACCCAGCCTCTCCCTTCAAAGCACCGTTCAAGCCTTGCTGTACAAACATCACTTGCATCTTCAACTTCCACAAACCGAAATCATTCGATCCCGTGAAGCGCTCCACCTCGAACTTGGTTGAACCCATCGCAATCCTTCTCTATCCACGTTCACCGCACCAATTTGTTGTGAATTGAAGCTATTGCGACACAAATAACTAACAGAAAAATACAAGAACACAAAGAATTATAGTGGTTCGAGCGTAAGCTCTACGTCCACTCTTCAAGCCTCCTTGGTGATGATTTTATTATGGTGAAGAATTTACAATGTATGTGACAATTACAATTGGTGGGAAGCAGGGGTATTTATAGGGAGATATTCTTAATCACTTAAAACCTAGATATGGTAAGATATATCTAAACCTAAATCTATCTAAAATAGATTTATTCCCATCCAAATCTAATACTGATTAGGATAAATCTTGTCTAACAAGGAAACAAGATATACACAATATATTTTCCATATCTATCCAACTCGATTTTCCATATCTATCCAACTCGAACTGCACCTCGAGTTTCTCGACCTACACAGCTCGACCCACTTTACCGGACTAATCTCCTCGACCCACTCGAACTACTTCCTCGAGTTATATTGAGACTACTCCAACAAAAACAAATCCTTTAATATTTCAAATTCAAATTATTCCAAAACAAGTGAATAATATTAAAATAAAAAAAACATAAAATTTAACAATCTTCATAATTAATACTTATTACACTTAGTATCATTCCTAATTTCATTCAATTTTATCCAGAATTGAACAAATGGAAAAGTTAAATAGATAAAAAGTAAAATACCAAATATTAGGGCTCTGTGCTTCAACAACGATACTTCATAGGAAACAAAACTTTTGTCAAAATATTTGTAAAATAGGGGAAGAAACCCACAAAATCCACGAACCGCGTAGGGAAGATAAATGTGGCAACGCTGTGATGGTTCAGCAACAATAGTGGAACAACGTGGCGAGATATGATGCGGCGACAGTGCCTATAATGGTGGAGCTAGGCACGGTCGTCGCAAGAGTAGAGTATGGTCAGGGTCGGTCCTGTGATTTTAGAGGGCCTGTGTGAACAAGAAAAATAGTGCCCTAATTTTTTTTGTAATTATAAATAAGAATATTAATAAAATTTAATATTCAATATTATGTCAAAGTAAGTTCACTCAATACTTTTTGTGATAAATTAGCATAACATTACTAATATATATATATTTTTAAAATGGTACCCCTCTCATTTGGAGGCTTCGGTGCAGTGTACCTCTCGCACGGCCTGAGGGCCGGCCCTGGGTATGGTGTGGGCGTGACATTGCGGCGGCATGGGGTGTGGAGGAGCTGTAGAGGTAGGCGTTTCTCATTTGCTGTAATTATGGCCCTCAAAACTTAATTTTCCCCCCTTCTCCAACTTTTTTGTTATAGCAAAAATATGCGTTAGGCACGCCCAAACGATTTAGGCGGGTTTTATCCATACTCAAATTGGTTCATCTATCCCAAATAGGGTTTATTAATCCCCAATTAGGGTATATTAGATGGGTTTGACTTGGGTTAATGGATAAAACCCGTCTAAACCGTTTAGGCGTGCCTAACGTGAGGCCTTCCCTTTTGTTATTTAAATATACATCCAGCCCGCACTCCTTCCGTCTAAGACTATGTTTATCAGCAACCGGACCAATCATCCAATCACCCAAGCACTCCATTAATATTTAATTAATTTCTTTCTCATCCACATCACTCAACCAAACTACAATAATTTTACAAAGTTTATCAGTGACTACCCAACCACACCATTATATATAATTATTCGATTTGGTTTATTTATTTTTTATTTTTAAAATAAAAATATTACTTATAATTGAATTAATAAAAAATATAAAATAAACAATTAAATGTAATTTAATATTGTTGAGAATATTAAAAATAAAAATATGTATGTCTCTATTTGTAGAGAATGAGAAATTATGAATTTTGATTTATTATTTATTTATTTTTAATTTATAATTTAAAAAATATATCAATTTTTAGTATTGAATTTATAAAAAATTAATTGAAAAGAGACAAATATTTACACTATTTTTTATTTAATTTTAATAATAATATCTGATGTAGCGGTTAGGTTGGATGTTGAGAGGTTATTGATATTTTTATATTTATAGTTTAATCGGAGCGCCTAATCCACAAATAGGAGCGTCTAGACTGACTACACCGCCTAGACGGCGTGTACATGCTGAGTACTCAAACTGCCGACTAGAGCTGTTGAATAAGTGGTTTTCCCTTCGGCGGCCTAGGGATTAGTTTTTTTAGTGCAAAGAGTGGAGAGATAATGACTTCGATTCTTATGGTTTAACTTGCATTCAAATTCTTTTTAAGGAAAACTGGTTTATAGTTTTGTTCTCACTTGAATTCAAGAAAATTGGTATTGATTATATTCGGGCGAATTCAAAAAAGTTGTTTTTATTTATAACGACCATTACTTGGGCTTGAAGGTTAAAAAAAATCAAAAATCAAGAAAAAATTTAGGGATGAAGATTAGATTAACCCCTCAACTATTATGATAGAAACACATTAAACCCATCCATGACTATTAGGGTCAATTAGATCCTTCAATTTTTAAAAAGAATCATTTAAGCACTCAAACCTTTAATTTTCCTGTTATGCCCCTTATTAAAAGGTATGTATTAATAATTTATCAAAACTCAAAATTTTAACAATAGATAATTAAAAATAAAAATAAATCAATCCCAAAGTAAATACAAGTAAATAAAAAATTTTAAAATAAAAAAAAAACAAGATTTAAATAAAAAAGTAACATTTACGGTAAATTTTTTTATGAGAAGTTCTAATAAATAAGATATTACTATTAGAAATAATTCTAAAATAAAATAAATTTAGATTATTTAAATAAATTCATAAATAAATAAAAATTCAAACAAAAATTAAAAAACTCCATAATGCCGCAACTAATATTTTCGGTAAAAAAATATTTTATAATTTATCTTAGAATTTTAATTACTTATTTATATTTCAAGTTTATTTTAAGAGAATCTTAACTTTGTTATTTCAGAATTTGAAATTTAAAATCTTTAACTAAAATGAAAACAAAAATTAAAACCCCTGATAGCGCAATTAATTTTTCCATTAAAAGAATTAAAATTTTGAGTTTTAAAATTACTCTTTATATATTTCATATTATTTTAAATACTTATTTATTAGAACTACTAAAATATTACTTTTTGTATTTAACTCTTATTTTTTATTTTCAGATTTATTTTAAAATTTTATGTTTACTTCTATTTGCTTTGGTTTATTTTTATTTTAGGTTTTATTTTAAATATTTAATATTTTATCATTTTGATAAATTATTAGTAACTATTCCTTAATAAGGGCATAATAGGAAACTTAAAAATTAAAAATGTTTAAATAATTTATTTTTAAAAGTTAAAGGGTTAAATTAATGTGTTTCTATCATAATAGTCGGAGGGTTAATATGACCTTATCCCAAAAATTTATAGAACGAGAGAAATTTTATTTTAGGGTGATTCTAAATGCAGCCACAATATTGCTAAATATAGTCCGTTTAAAAAATAATATTTTAAATTATAACATAAAATTACAATCTTACTCTGTAGCTCACAACTTAAAATTTTAATAGAATTACAATCTTACTCTGTAGCTCCTTTTTAATCCAAATAATAAAAACTAAACTTGATCATAGTCGCATTTCCATGTACATAAAACGAAAATCAAAATCCCAAAAACCTTTATATATAAATAGATTTAGGATTATTTAGTAGGAAAATTAAAACCTTAACCAACAAAATTAAAATTCCAACTAAATATTTCTACAAACGCCGTCAACTCACATACATAGACATTGCCATTAGTACTAACTATGGAGATTATGTTGAAAACTCAAAGGTCAAAAATCAAAATAAAATTGGAGTGGTGCAACATAGCATAGATTGGATTAGTGGCGGTGAATTCCTCCCCCCCCAAAAAAAAAACAAAGATGACGAGAGCTTTTTTAAGGAAAAAAACAGACGATGATGAGAGTCTATTCTTTTTCAACATTAATATAATTATGGGGCTCTCCATGAAACTAAGAACTCATATGGTACCAAACCATACCACCGGAAAATGTGTATAAATTGCAAGCTTCCCCACGACAAGGTTGGTAACGGATAGAGTTGTTTGTTTTTTAGGTTTTGATTTTTATTTTATAAGGATGAAAATGGGGAGTTTTACGTTAATTTGTGTTATTTTAATTAAAATTTTAAATTGAGAGTTTGAAGGATATAATTATAATAACATATTGTAATTTAATTTTTTATTATTTATAAGGACTATATTTAATATAAATGTGGCTGCATTTAAAATCGAATCTAGCATATCCATATCTATTTTATATTTTACTGATCTTTTGCCCAAATGTTTATAGTCTATAATACTAGCCTGACGGGAACCCTGCCAGGACGGCGGCGCTCAACGAGGACAGAGTGTTTAATCAAATCTCCGGTCTGATCGAATGGAGATTGGGCATGTTGGGCGAAAGGAGGCGGTGAAGAAGATGATGAAGCGCGGTCTCATTGACGCTTGCCATGCCAGGTGTTTGACAATTTTTATGAATGAGAACGGAATTTGTTTTATCACATTCTAATAATCGTTGCTCCCTTTGGGAACCATGGTATGGTTGGTCATTCGAGACTGGCATCCATCTATTAACGTGACATCTAGTGTAGAACTTTGATAATATGAAAGCAATTGCTTTGGTGAGAAGAAGGAAAGTTGAATAAGAATTGCCAAAGCCACCTTCAAAGATCTTGAAGAGTTCTATCATATGATATCACTAGATTTCTGCCTGCATTGCGCAGAGTGTTATATTTTTATTAATGATTTATTATTAAATAATATTAATTTTATTTATTGTGTGGATTAGTAGTATATAGTAATAAACTATTAAAAGTCTAAACACGTTTATTTAAATAATTTTAATTTAATTTGAATTTGAAATAATATTTTTTTTATTTGAAATATTAAAAATCTAAACACGTCTCTCTTGTTGTCTATCTTACACATTAGTGTTTTTATCTTTTATTTGTTATGTTATTGTCTTATTCTTGATGTATAGTTTACGTCAATGTTATGCCAAAAATGTACAATAATCAAATTACATTCAAGGCGATAAAAGCATTGTATTTACTAAACCTTTTTGCATAATATACATGATGAGATCTTAAAATACAAATATTAATATAAAAAATAATCCCAAACTTTAAATTTTTATTTACACCAATTATAGATTATTTTAATGTGCCATAAGAACTCCGAAAAATAAATTATAGAATATGCTCTTGTTTATAACAATCTTACATATTACAACAGTCTACAATCTACACTGTTATTATTATATGATATAAATATTGTTGGTCACTAATCAGAGTTTATGAACAAATTCGTGAGCGAAAGTAATTTAACTTGTGTGTGGGTCCAAGTTGATTATCAGCTAACCTAAAAAAATCAGTTGGTTAGTTAAACAAAATCTTAAGTCGAGCAGGAGTTAAGTATGATTCAATTATACACCCACAACTAAGGTTTGTTGTTGGATTTCAAAGATATTTGAGTTGTGCAGTGTAAACATATAATTTGAAAGCAAATAAAAAAACAAAATATTTATAGTGGTTTAGGAGTCAAAACTCCCCACATCCACTCTTCTTCCATTGCAAGGAAATCCACCAACTCCAATTGCTTTCGGTAATTAAATACGGATATTCATTTAGTTCTTCTACTGACAGAAGACTTTATCTTCCTATGTTCATAAGGTACTACTGTAACTTCGAGTTTTACCACACTTTGTGTTAGAATTTTCAGCTGACTCTTGGTTGGTAATTTGTGTTCTCTTCACAAACGTTTAACTGAGTTGAATATTTCTTCAGAGACGGGCACTGAAATATTCTCGAAGCCTTGTTGAAGAACTTCTAAATAAGTCAGATGATTGCTTTTTTATATACATCAAAACATAATAATTTTAACAAATATCATATGAACTTACTGTACACTTTTATAAAATTAATTTGAATTTATTTATTTTCGTTTTTATATAATTTATATCTAATATTATATTGGCTTATTGTTTAATAAATATATAGAAAAAGAAAAATATAAATACTTTGATCCAAATTTAATTCGGATAGCTTAAAGCTACTCAACTAATTTTATATTATTTTATTTGTCAAGAATCATGCTATCCATCAATGTTATTTTGCCCATAACTAATCATTTTAATGCATATAATATTTATTTTTCCTTTACTCTAGTATATTTATGTTGCGTATTATCAACTCATAATTAATGTTATACTCTACTACACATCTATATCAAATTGATTTAAGTTTGAGATTTTCAAATGGCATCTAATAATTTGACCAATATTTCATTTTTTCTATTAATCTCTTTTTCATCCTAAAAAATTCATCAATGTGTGAACTAAGTGCAATATGACATTTAAGGTTGTCAATCGGGTTGCAGGTTATTTGATCCGAGTTGGTTTGAACTAAAAAAATCTTGACCCTAATCTTTTGAGTTTTGGATTAATAAATTTATTAATTTTTTTATTTTTAATACAAAAAACTTATATTATGAAATACTTTCCCCTCTGTCTTAATCTTTTGAATATTAAAAGATGTTAATAATATTTATTATATTTCATAAATAATTGAAAATACACATCAAATTATATATATATATTCATCAATGTAAACAATAAAACTCATATAATTTGAATTTGAGCTTCAAGATTTTATGTCGAGGTAAAGCAAACTTAAAAGTTAAATTACTCAATGAAAATCAATTTTTTTACAACTCTATATATATAATTATGGATTATTATCTAAATATTTTT
>JAPKLW010002942.1:24825-44868 GCA_026898455.1 Plectranthus barbatus | reverse complement strand
TAATATATCATAAAATTATTTTTAGTAAATTATAATTTATTATTTTACATAAATATGTATAAAAGCCATTTATAATGTATAGCATAGATCAATATTACAAATATTTATTAAATAATTAATTTTTTGTATACAGTTAAAAATATCGGATAGTTATACTATTAAATCCGCTAATGTTTGTATATAAATAAAGTTCCTAGTGATAAATATTTATTCAAAATGTTTTACCCTTCATTTTTTGTATACATTTTTAGTTTTGTTTGCTACATCAAAATTTATTTATTTGTTTGTTTTCAAATGTTCTGAACAGTAAAGCAAAAAAATATATATATAAAGCATAATTTAAATATAATTAACATTTACCTTTATTAAATACATATATTTGAATTTTCCTAAAACAATGCAAATATCTTAATTTATGTTACCAATGATAAAATATAATGTTTTTAAATAATTGAGTTTTCCTTAGCACATATTAAACAAAACTTATTTTATACTTTTGCCATATTTCAACTATTTACTGTTAATTGCTTTATTTACCATTTTTTATGTTTAATTTATTGTATTTAAATGATTTATTTATTGATAATTAAAAATCTTAATTTTCTTATTTTCTGTGTAATTATTTTTTTTTAGCGGGAAAAAAATAGTGTATTTTATCAAAGATTTTACTTTCGATTAAAGAATTTCAAAAAATCAAAATTATTATAAAACTTGATATTGTTTAATAGTAAAGAAGAAAGTGTAAGTTTCAACAATTTAATAAAAAATAAAATAAAAAATTCAACTATTAAATACTCAATATTATTGATAATAAAACAACTCTTATGACATTATAATTGACGTTACATATTAAATTGAGTAAATAAACATAAAGTTCTTTTAAGATGGAAAAATATAGTTATATAAAATATATGTCGCCACCCTAAATTATATAATGAATTAAAAGAATAAGAAAAAGTAATAAACAATATTATATAATGAATTTAAAAGAATCAGAATAATTAAATATTTAAATTTAAAATTATGTTCTAAAAAGTGCTAAACACCATTGAAGTACTGAGACAACGTTGAATACATTAACATCAATGAAAAACTTAACAATTAAACTTGAAGTAATGTATTACTAATAAAAAAAAGTTACTCGTTTTGTAAGAAATAAATCTCAAAAGTTTGTACATCCAATACATACAAAAATTACAATAATAACAGATATAAAAATCGGTACTTCAAGATCTGCTTTTGAATACTTTCACTTCAAACACTCATCTAGACCACATATTCATATTCACTACAAAATAAATGAAAATAATGATTGTAAAAAACTACAAACCCTATATGATAAAACTATATATTAATGGCAAAATAAAAATTATTTTGCTCCTTCTTGAGAATTACAACCTATTTATACTAATGAAAATGAAAAAAAATCAATAATAATGCCACTAATGATGCTTTGGATTAATTATTTGGCCACTATTAATTAAAATGAATCGCATCAATTAAGCAACTTTTTATAAATGATCATTATTTATTTATATATTAATTTAGTATAATTATAGGATAAATACTCATTCCATTAATTTCTACCAGCTACCCAATTGTTTAAATCAGTTTAATTTTCATTTTTAAATTCATTTATTTATTTTTTATTTTTACATGTACAAATTAGTTTATTTAATTTAATTTTTAAATAATTTTATTTATTAGTTTGTTTCTTTATTTAAATAACTAGTTTAATATATATAAATAATTAGTTTTAAATAAAATTATTTAAGATTGATTTTATTAATATACAAATTAATTTATATTATATAATCTTAAATATTATATATAAATAATTAGATGTAATTAATTATATATCCAACATAATAATTATTGATTACATATATTATGTTAATTTTATATTTATAATATTTGATATACTTACCTAAAATATTATACCACTAATTTTGGTAAGAAGTTTTGGGGGAAAATTTTTTTATTGGGGGTTTTATTAAATTGATGGCAAATTTGGTCTCATCATTTTTACTGTGAGACAAATTTAATGAAATGATGTGTTTCTTTGTTGTAAATAATGTAATTTTCAAAAATAAAATGATGTATTTATCTTATTGCAAATGATGTATTTGACTTATTAACGTTCGTCTCACAATAAAAAAATAGTGAGACCGTCTCACAGGAGACCAACTCTAAATTGATTTTATATACTGTACTTATTTATATGATAATAATTGATTAATTCAATATTACTCAATATATTACATTAAATCTATTATTTATTTATCTTTAATTATTATTTATATCTTAATTATTCTAATGAAATGTTTTTTAATTGAGCTTCAAAATTAAAGAGTGATTTAAGTTTTGTAAAAAAAATACACATTTTTAGTTAAATTATATGTTTTTGAAAATAAACATTTGATTTAATGTTGCCTTAAAAAAATGATTGAGACTTGAGAGTTAGACATTTCATATAGTATATATATTCTTAGTGTGTAGTTCTAAAGACAAATACACAATCCAATTATTTTCTTAATATGATCCCTTATTTAAAAAAATAAAAATCAAACTGAATATTTAATATTATTATATTTATTAAAACATGTTTTTATTTAATATAAAATACTCCCTCCGTTCCGATTATATCCAATTATTTTCTTAATATGATCCCGTATTTAAAAAAATAAAAATTAAACTGATTATTTAATATTATTATATTTATTAAAACATGTTTTTATTTAATATAAAATACTCCATCCATTCCGATTATATAGTCCAGTTTGATCTTACACGTTTGCCAAAATTTATTTAATATTTAAACAAACTTCCAATATTACCCTTATTTAAAGTATTAATTAACCTCTCATTTTCATAATATTACATTTAATATTCTCTTTTTCCAAGATTATTCAGAGATGTAATGGTAAATGATAATATAATTGAAACACCCAAATATAGAAATTGGACTATATAATTGAAACACCCTAAAATAGTAACCCGGACTATAAAATCGAAACGGAAGGAGTATGTATTATTCAAAATAAATCTCCTAGATTTTGGAAAAATGCAACAACACAATTTTTTATATTATTTGTTTAATTCTGACAAAATTTGATGAACAATTTTTTTTTTCTTTCCCTCATAATATTTCTCCAAATATTTATTATTTCTTCTCATTTAGTGTTGTTGTCATCGAGGTGGGAGAAAGCACATTTTTAACATATTATACTTCCTCCACTCCCACGATCCAGATTTTTAACTTCAATTCATTTCAATTCCAAATTTTAATTCCTTTAAAATTAAGTTAATCAATTTATTACATTGTAGTGAACATATTAGAATAGGGGCCGACGGTGAACAGGATAATAGTAGTAGCCCCCGTCAAGAATAAATCTTGCAAACATAGTGATCAATAAGAAATAAATATGTAGTATATCCAATTTAAATAAATTTTCACAAATAAACCAAACAATATGTTCATTATTCAAGTAAACCAATAACAAATGCAAATGAAATGAATATAATGTGTTATTTATTTCTATAATCTCTGGCAAAATCGTACATATTACTATCAATTCCAAATATCCTAATCTATTTTTCTTCTCAAATAACAATTGAGTCTATCTCCCAATATCTGCGAATTCAAAAAATAATTGATTAGCATATCAAAATATGAACAATTTTCTGCTTCACTAAAATATACCGATATCAAATGAAAGCTCAAAACTTACAAAAATAAAATCAAAAGCATAAATAATTGTTCATACCTTACTCAAGACAATAGGCTATCCAAATGACAAAGAAACATACATACACTATTTATACATTTTTTAAATCAAATTAGTATTAATGAATTGTTTAAATTAAGCTCATAATACCTATAATTTTGCCTTAATCAATGAATTGTAACTTAAAATCTCTCATATGTATAATTACGTTACTTATTTAAATTCCGTAATTATTATGTCAATAATAGTCCATATTTTATTTTTTGTGCTTGTTAAATGTTAATTAATTATTTCATTTTTATACCCTATTTTTTTGTATTGTATTATTCTATCACTATATGTGTAACGCCCCCAACTGACCTTCCCTAATTTGGGGTCACATTACATTGATGTTCAGGTTTTTCCAAACATTTTCCCAATCAAATAAAGCGGAAGACTAATTTAAACTGGAAAGATAATTAAATAACGTAAAAGTAAATCTTCGAGTCCGTTTAAGGAAATAGTATTCAAGCATTAAAAAGGTGGGAAGGAAAGGACAGAGCGTGTTGCAGCGTGTGTGTAACGTGGCGGAGATATGCATATGAAGATGCATATCTCAGGATCTATGGATTTCAAAACTCTTTACATCGCCGGTTTACACCCCTGCTCTCCCATCCTTGCTGCTCAACCTGCGTATTTTAGAAACAATACGAGAGGCTGAGTACAAATGTACCCAATGGAAAACATGCCCAAAAACTGTAACGCCCCTCGAAAATTTTAAATGTATTTATCGAATTTTCGAAATTTATATTTTGTCATCGAATTTAATTCGAAGCTTTGCGATCGATTTGAATAAGAAACTCATCATTTTGGGAATTTATTTAATTGCCAATCTCATTTCAAGTAGGGTAATTAAATATTAAATTAATAATTAGCCTCGATAATTTATTCGATAACCCGACATTTTAGTATCGGGATAATATCGATCGATAAATATTCGGGAGTAAACGAAATATTACGGTCTCCCGTGCAATGACGCGAAGAGATGTGGAGTTGAAGTGAGGTGATGTTAAAGTGACCGATGTGACAAGCGAATGACAACCACTTTAACCTTTTTGACTTTCGGTAATTCCGAATTTACCCTCGCCTCCCTTCTATAAATAGAAGGCTTCACCCACAAGTTTTACTTTCACTTTCTCTCACACTTCTCTCCAAAGAAATTCCGGCGAGATTTCCGACGACATTCCGACGAGCTCCGACGAAGCTCCGGCGAAGTGTTTTCAAGGTAAACTATACCTTTTCGGAACCCTCTCTTCGTTTCCTTTCCCTTTCCAACCTTAGATTTCCATTTCCTTTTGTTTTGAAGTAAGAAAGCAAGGAATCAAAGGTTGATCAAGCTCACGAAGCTCAAAGAACGTCCTAGAGGTATAGATCGAACCTCTCTCTAGCTATTTTGACGATTTAAGCATGTTGTGATTTTTTTGCCCTAGTTGATAAATGTGATGATCTAGGCTTGATATTGAGATTATGAGTACGTATGCATGTTTAGCATGTTATATTATAAGCCTAGAAACGATATATCGACCTAGGAATCGATTTGTGTTGATTTTGGAGTATTTTTGGTATATTGTCCAAATATGGTAATATTGCGGTTAAATCTCAATTCCAACATGTTTTGACGGTTTAAATCATGTCTAGACTCATTATACTTGTTAGAAAACCATTTGGTGTTGTTAGAAATCGATTGGACGAGCCCGGATAACCGTTTGAGCCAAAAACAAGATTTTCCGCCAAAGGCATTTTAGCCTCTGTTTCGGCCGATATAGGCTTCATCTCGGTCGAGATGGCCATATCGGGCGAGATAGAGTCATCTCGGTCGATATGTCCATATCGGTCGAGATGAACCTCACCCCGGTCGAGACGACCAATTTCATTCCATTTCGGTCGATTCGAATTCATTTCGGTCGATTTAAATTCCATCTCGGTTGATATGCTCATATCGGTCGAGATGAATCTCATCTCGGTCGATATGCTCATATCGATCGAGATACATACATTTCGGTCGACACACCCATCTCGGTCGAGATGCATTCCATCTCGGTCGAGGCAGAATGAAATTTCTCACATTTTGTCCTTTCTTCGACCGATTCGATTTATCTTTCATACCTTTCGATACCCTTCATACCAATCAATTCCAATAACATTTCCTTGGATTCTAAATCCTTCATTCAATTAATTCAAATCCAAATTTGGTTTCGTTTGATATTTCTTGTATCAATCAACGAAGAAATGTTATCTTTCATAACTTCTCCGAAAATCCTTGTAAATTCAAATCAATCAAATTGCTTGATCAAACTCTTGTAACTCGAACTTTCTTTGAAGCCTATTGTTAAACCAAACTTGTTTAACCTCAACTTTGGAATCTTAATCCGATCTTACCTAAGATCGAGAATTTCCTCGATTATTTTGTTGAAACAACTTGGTGAGTTCTTATACTCTCAAGCAATGTACGATGATTCATAATGAATATGAAACATCTTTCAATCTTGAACTCTTGAAAGTGCATAGTCACTTGACGAAGTCAATTGTTTTGATCAATCAAATCGAACTATTATTCATGCTTCTAGAATTAATGCTCAATATAGAATCACGAGCTATTGAATTAATGTTTGACTACTTTGTCCGTCAAACTAAATTGCCAAGTCATTCTTCTATATCCTTATCCGATGGCTCAAACATGAGAAGTCCAAGATCGATTAAGAGTCTAGAATTATTTGATGAGTTAGATATTAAATAAATCTATTATTCCTTGAGAATTTACTCGTATTCCTTATGTAATAGGGAAAGGGAAGGAGAAGATCGATATCTAGATCAACCAATCGCGTAACCGCACCTACTCAAGGTGGGCTTTCTTTACCCCTATATAGTGGGCCAAATTAAATACATGAAAATAATGTTTTCTTTTCAAAGCATATCAAGCATGAAATGAAATGTTTTGTTTTAAACTGTTTTGTCATTGCCTACTGTTTTGTGTTTGCTATCTGTCCTCTCAGTGGGGGAACCCCACTCAGAGAAGAACATCAAACGTATTCAACGTGGATGTTGACTCCGCGTATTGCGAGTCTTATCGATCGTACCCAGGTAGTGAAAGAGATACCTCGGGTTAGTGCACTATGATGCTGACATGTTAGGGGTCATGCCCTACTCGGACTAGCATCGTGACTGTGGTAGGTGGCCACCTCCCAGTCACATAATCATTTGCAGATAGTTTAACTAGTAAAAAGGAGCATGCTCATTCATGAAATGTTTTGGTGCAATGGGAGGATTTCAAACTTAAAATCCCATGTGCGACCCGATTAAAAAGGCATGACAAACTTATATGTATGTATGTTTTCGGGCACGTGTTCACTAAGTACAATTTGTACTTAGCCCCTCGCATTATTTCTAAAATGTGTAGGTTAAAAGAAGCTTTCGGAGCAAGAGTACGAGGTAGCAGAGGAGTAGAGCTGAAGATTCTTTTTGTAATAGTTAGATGCGGAAGTGTGTATCTTCATATACATACTTCTTTGATAACTTTCCGCTGCTAAACTCGATGTCTTTTGATTAGACTTTTGCTATTATTAATTTTACTAAAACTCTGATATTTGATTCACTCAAGAAACTACGATCCCTTCTTGAGGAGGCACCCCTTTTATATCTTTTGCTTAACTTGAGATAAGTGTGGTGATTCTTTCTCATTTGCTTGAATTCTTCTTGTTAATTGATATCTCAAGTGCAGTCTCGTACCCGATGTGCCTCATTTTCTTGAATATTACCATGTTAATAAATCGGGGCGTGACAAAAACATACATTATATATGAGAAAGTGCTATGCAACTCACACAGATAGACACAGGGTTTTTGTTGAAAAGAACCGTGTTATCTAAAACATTTTCATTTGCGCACTTTTACACATGTTATTATATCTGTTTCAGTGTTGTAATTGGAAGTTGGCCGGCTTCCAAATTACGATGATCAGTCAGGAATGCAAACACACTCAACCTACTGTCATCTAAGCGCACTAGTCTCAGCAACCCTTTTTGAGACCCGATCGTTTACATATTACTGGATCCAAAACACGAGAGGGATTTTCACCTCACTTCAATAAACATGTGGGGTCAGTTTACCCACTTCACAATAATGTGGGGGTTTTACCCCACTTCACTAAATGAGTTCTAGCACAGTAAAAGTTCCGGTTCTAAACTCATTAGTAATACTCTCTGTCGATTGGAATCAACAGAGGACATATTTAATAGCACAAAATATGCATAGCATCTCAATTAAAAAAAAAAACAGTTTTTAACACATTTTCGAAAAGAAAATATGCATTTGCTTTTATACTGAAATAGTTTCCCACCTGGTGTTGGCTTTAAGTATAGATGTCTTTTCCTGCTAGCTGAGTTTATACTTCTACAACGTTCAAACTCCAACAAATATCAGGGGTAAACCAATTAGGACAAACGTTTCTAGGACAACGACGAACTCAAACCACTCAACACCTCATCAACTCTATGTCCTTTCTATAAATCCGAATCATCAATCAAATCACCTGAATACACATGTTTTAACTCTTATAATGCTTCTCTAATCATGTATTAAACTCAGACATTGAATATGACTCGAATCGAACAAGAACAGAACGAAAGAACACAATTATCCTCTCTCTAAAATCCGCATCGATCTATGGGATTTTGCGTCGATCGACGGCTCACGTCGATTGACGGCCATGCTGCGTCGATCGACAAAGTCGACTCACATCGATCGACGGCCATTCTGCATCGATCGACGTGAGTTGTCTTCTCCGACGACTTCGCGATCGGACGACCTGCAACTCGACTTATCCCACAAAATAACCATCCGACTTCACATGCAATTGTATATAAATGATCCCTAAACACCCTAGAACATGTTTCAAGCCCTCAAACACGAATCTAATACCAAAAACGAAGGGTGTGAGAAGGCTCACCGGAAAATGAAAATGGACGGCGGCGGTTTCCGGCAATAAAACTCTACTTTCGGACTGTCCGAACGTTCTCTACAAGATGGGGAACATAAATCTAGCATCAAAACCCGATTCCATAGCCTAAACAACAAGATCCAACATTTAATTCCGGAAAAATGAGGGTGGTGAACACCTTACCTTCTTACCTCGATATCTATCTCGTTTCTTATCCTCTCGGAGCCCACTTTATATCAATCAGAAGCTGGAAGGAAGAGCTATCGAATGGCGGTGGCGACTTGGTCGGGGGTGGCCAGAATTGGCTGGAAAGTTGCCGGAAAGAAGGTTGATGGGTTGGGTTGGGTTGGGTTCTGGGAGTGACAAGCTCTCAACTCTCTCTCTCTAGGCTGGAATTGTGAAAGTGTGAAAATGAAATGTTTTTCCTCCATATATTTGTTCAATCTCCTCCTTCTCAATAATATATGTATATCTATACATACCCATATAACCTCTATATAAATTACTATAATTCATATCTCATGAATTACTCCACCTTATTCCCTCATAATATCCCATATAATTCATGATTTAACCCTACTCAAATAATTTCATAAAACAACCTTGATAATTCTTCCGATTTCATACATAATTCCAAGCTAATTAACTTTCCCAATCGAGATTAAATACTTCAAATGCTCTCAAATTACGAAATTTCTCTTTATTAAATCACTTGATCATTACAAAAGCTTAATTAAGCTTGGGGTGTTACATCCCCTCACCCTTATAAAAAATTTCGTCCTGAAAATTAAAATGCTTCGAAAAGCTCGGATATCTCTCCTTCATCTTTTTCTCTAACTCCCAGGTCGCTTCTTCATGCCCATGGTGACTCCACAACACCTTAATGAGCGGAATCGACTTATTTCTTAGCTCCTGAATCTTCCGATCCAAAATCGCTTCTGGACGCTCTTCATATAGCAAGTCCAGATTCAAAATCACTTCCTCTTGACGGATCACGTGTCTAGGATCATGGACGTACTTTCTCAATTGAGACACGTGAAACACATTGTGAATATTACCCATGCTCGGGGGTAATGCTAATATGTATGCTATTGGACCAATGCGCTCTAATACCTCATAAGGTCCCATATAGCGCGGTCGTAGCTTGCCCTTCACCCCAAAACGCACTATTCCCCTGGTAGGCGAGACTTTGAGGAATACCTTATCCCTTACTTCAAAGCATAGCTCCGCCCTCCTTGAGTCGGCGTAGGACTTCTGCCTACTTTGAGCCTCTCTGATTCTCTCTCGGATCTGACGGACTATATTAATCATTTCGCTCACAGCGTCAGGTCCACCAACTTTCCTCTCTCCAACCTCGTCCCAATACAGAGGCGAACGACACTTTTTCCCATACAAAGCTTCATAGGGAGCCATTCCGATTGTCGCTTGATGATTGTTATTGTAAGAAAACTTAATCAGAGGCAAACTCAGCTCCCAACTGCCTCCTCGGTCCAAAACTACCGTCCCCAGCATGTCCTCGAGAGTTTGAATGGTTCTCTCGGATTGACCATCTGACTGAGGGTGAAATGCCGTGCTAAAATTCAGGCGAGTCCCCAACTCTTGCTATAGACTCATCCAAAATCGAGATGTAAACTTCACATCTCTGTCAGACGTAATAGATTTCGGCACTCCGTGCAGTCTGACTATCTCTCGGACATAAATTTGAGCCAATTTGTCTGATCCATAATTCACTCTGATCGGCAGAAAATGAGCACTCCTCGTTAGATGATCGACTATGACCCATATCACCGTATTTCCTTTCTGTGACCTTGGCAATCCCGTCACAAAGTCCATGGTGATATGTTCCCATTTCCACTCAGGGATGTCTAACGGCTGCAACTTTCCATACGGCCGTTGATGTAACGCCTTAACTTGCTGACATACCAAACACTTCTTTACATACAAAGCAACATCCTTCTTCATACCATCCCACCAGTACCTGGTTTTCAGATCTTGATACATTTTAGTACTTCCTGGGTGAGCGGTATACGGCGTATCGTGAGCCTCACTCAAGATCTCATTCCTCAAATCCTCGCTGCTCGGCACCAAAATTTTATCTCGAAACAACAAGGCACTGTCAGGTGCTTCCCGATACTCTCCCACTGGCTTGACCTTTAGCTTCTGACGCAACTTCTCAATTTATGCAGTCTTCTTTCTGTGCCTCTAAAATTCTTTCTCTTAAATCTGGTACCACGATCAATGCTGCCATTTTGCATCTCTTCCTCTCCAAAGGTGATATTAATTCCAGACGAAGCTTCTCAAATTCCCTAATCAAACTGCCTTCTCTTGTAAGCATGCAGGCCAATTGTGCTTCTCCTTTCCTGCTCATGGCATCGGCTACTGAATTTGCCTTGCCTAGGTGATAGTTTATTGTCAAGTCGTAATCGTTCACAAATTCTAACCATCTTCTCTGCCTTATATTCAGATTCTTTTGTTCGAAGAAATACTTCAAACTCTTATGATCAGTGAATATGGCACACTTCACACCATAGAGATAGTGCCTCCAGATCTTTAACGCATGGATTACGGCCGCTAACTCTAGATCATGAGTTGGATAATTCGCTTCATGCGGTCTTAACTGTCTTGACGCATAGGCTATCACCTTCTCGTCCTGCATCAACACACAACCTAACCCATTCTTAGATGCATCAATATAAACCTCAATGTTTTTGTCTGATTCAGGCACTACTATGATTGGTGCGGTTGTCAACAGCTACTTTAGCTTCTGAAAACTCTCTTCACACTCCTCTGACCACACAAACTTTACACCCTTATGTAGTAACTGCGTCATCGGCCTTGCAATATTTGAAAAGCCCTTGATGAATCTTCTGTAGTATCTTGCTAAACCAAGGAAACTACGAATCTCGCTCGGCGTCGTCGGTGATTTCCAATCTATCACCGTCTGAATTTTGGCTGGATCCACCTTGATTCCATCAGCAGAAACAATGTGACCTAGGAACGTCACTTCTCTAAGCCAGAATTCACACTTGCTGAACTTCGCATATAGCTTCTCATCCCTCAAGGTCTGTAACACTGTTCTCAAATGCTGCTCATGCTCTACTTCGCTCTTCGAGTATATCAGAATGTTATCGATAAAAACCAACATGAAGTTATCGAGATATGGATGAAATACCCGATTCATTAAATCCATGAACACTGCTGGCGCATTTGTGAGTCCAAACGACATTACTGCAAACTCGTAGTGACCGTATCTAGTTCTGAATGCTGTCTTCGGAATGTCCTCTTTCTTGACCTTCAGCTGATGATACCCTGATCGAAGATCCATCTTAGAAAATACCTTCGCTCCTTTGAACTGATCGAATAGATCATCAATCCTTGGTAATGGGTATCTGTTCTTCAGCGTCAACTTGTTCAACTCCCTATAATCAATGCACATTCGCATTGACCCGTCCTTCTTCTTCACGAATAGAATCGGTGCACCCCATGGTAACACGCTAGGCCTAATATATCCCATGTCCAACAGTTCCTGTAGCTGGACCTTCAATTCCTGCAACTCCTTTGGGGCCATGCGGTACGGCACTTTAGAAATTTGTGCCGCACCTGGTTCCAAATCAATGGTAAACTCCACCTGCCTATCTGGTGGTAACCCTGGTAGTTCCTTCGGAAATACATCCTCGAACTCTCTCACTATAGGCACATCTTGTACTGTCACCTCTGGTTTCTCTTCTCCTTCTAAATATACTAAGAAGGCTTGATTCCCTGCCTTACGCAACAACTTCGTTGCTTGAATCGCTGAAACTACAGGTACTCTCTGCCTCCTTTGGAATCCATGCACAACCGACTCTTCATTCCCCTGTTGCAGAATGATTACTCTCTTTTCGCTACATAATATTGTCGCCTTATTCTCTGATAGCCAATCCATTCCTAGAATTACATCTACATCATGAATATCCAGCACATTCAACTCTGCTACTCGAATCTCATCCTCATTCAACTTGGTTCTCAAATCTCGGCATACTAAAGTAGAAATAGTGGTTTCCCCTGAAGGTATTGCTACGTTCAAGTCATGACTATTCTTTTCTACCTTAAGTTCTAGTGCCTCAACACTTGCAGATGAAATGAATGTATGTGATGCTCTAGTGTCAAACAATACCATAACAGGTATATCATTAATGCATCTCATACCTGCCAAATTTTCGTCATCCTGGTTGCCGTCCAAGGCATATGCTCTGGCTCTCCTCGGCTGTCCGCCACCACCATGTTGGTTACCCTCTTGATTCCTTGGTGGTGCCTGGTTGCCCTGCCGACCTCCTCCTCTATTCCCGGCATTGCCTCTCCAAGGCTGGCGGTGACCTCTAATCGCTCTCAGCTGCTGGTTAGCCGGCCTCTGGAAATTATGGCGATTTCCACCTTGTGCTGGCAGCGTTGGGCAATGGTTGGCATAATGACCTTGGCCTCCGCAGTTATAACATATAACTGTGTTCCCTTGGCAACCTCCGGTATGCCTCCTGCCACACCTCTGGCAGTTCTGGTGACCTGCATCTCTCTGGTCACGCCTCGGAGCCATCTGCGGGTTATTTCTCTAAAAATTCTGATGTTTCTGCCTTCCTTGGAAGTTGTGTTGCCGCCCTTGGTCATGGCGTTTCTGGCTGCCCCGACCCTGTACAAACTGCCTCGGCGGCTCCTCCCACTTCCTTTTTTGAATCGGAGTTGGGGCCTGTACTTCCTGTACCTCCCAATCAGGCATCTTCTTCTTATTTTTGGACGCCTCAATGTCCAAGTCATGGCTCAACAACTCCTGATAGCTCAAACCTTTCATGGTCGCCAATTGCATGCAGATCTCCTCGCACAGGCCATCCCTGAATTTCTCTGCCATCTTTTGTGGCGTGTCCGCCAGATGTGGCGCCATTTGGAGTAGCTCACCGAATTTCATATCATACTCCTCTACCGACAGCTTTCCTTGCTCGAACAGAAAGAATTCCACCTCTCTCTCTTTCTGATATTGCTTCGGAATATACTTCTCATATAATGCCTCCTTGAACCTGTCCCAACTCAGTTGATCTCTCTCTCCTGGTGCGAACGACTTCACGTAGGTCTCCCACCATCTATCTGCCTTTCCTTTCAACTGATATGACATGTAGTTGATCATTTCTGCCTCCAAGCATTTCATGTGCTTGAAAATCTTTTCAAGTTCCCTCACTCAGTCTTCTACTGCTGCTGGGCCTCTGGTCCCATCAAACGTTGGAGGTTGCTGCTTCCTAAAAGTTTCCACCCATTTGACCGAAGGGATCTAAGGTGCTTCCCCGTGCGGCGGTGGAAATTTCCCATGTTGTGCTGCCGCACTCTCATCATCAGATAAAATTTCATACTCCTCGTACCCTTGATTAATAGGGGCCTCCTCCCAATCTGGATTCTCATACTCCGGCTGCGGGTTAGCTCTCCCACGGCCTCTGCCTCGCTGGCCTCTACGTCGGCCTCATCCACGGCCGCGTCCTCTGCCTCTGCCCCGCTCTATGTATTCCATTATCTTTCTGCAAAACCACTCCAATTAGCAATTTCATAATAACTTTAATATAACATTCATCACCAAATCACAACTCTTAAACAATCACCATCCATAGCATAAATCAACGATCCAAATATAACCAAATAATACCAATCCACAATCAGTCTCTCATCATACATCATAAATAAGGTTCTCACGACATAACAAGATACAACAAAAGCATCGTAAAGATGTCCAAATCCAAGTACAAAACAACAAAACATCCAGTCCGCAACAACTCTCACTCAGATCCCTCAGACGGATCCTCTTTCTCTTCATCATCGTCCTCCGTCTTCATCTGTCCCTTACCCCTGTCCTGAACTACCGTCCTCCTGCCTCGGCTGCCCTCAGTGTCACTGGATAAATAGATCGGTGCCTGTCTCGTCCCGTAGCCATGAATGGTCACATGGCCACCAAACATGTCCTCATATCCGCTCTCTGTCGGCCTCGGCCATATATCTGCGTTGTCCCAACCAGAATCATGTGCCGGCTTAGCCCAGCTGGGCCCTCCAATATCCTGCTGCGGCTGCTGAACCGATGGTGCGGGCGGATCATGACATCCAAAAGGCAATGTCGGATCCTGATACGGCGGAGGATACTGAACTGAAGCTGTGGAAAAGTCACACCAAGCATATGGATCATAAGCTCCTCACGGCTGTAACCCGGGCTGGGGTGGCGCGTAAGCTGCTGCAGGTGTACTCGGTATAGGTCGTACTCTCGGACGTGACGTGGGTATAGGCACAGGTGCAACCTGAGCAATAGATGGTGCAGGCGGTGAAGCTGGAGTCCATTGCGGCGACGAAGTCCCGGTCCTGGATGCCTGAGTGCCTCTGGAAGATGCTGGCGAAGGATTCCCCTCCGCAATCACCTTCTGAATCAAGTTTGCCATAAAGCGCCGATAACTCCCTACGGTGCCCGACACGCTATCACAGTGCCACCTAGTCAGCGACAATACCCAATTGGTCCATCTGTCCGGCATGAGGTTCATCGTCCTCTCTACTGCCTCCCTATCTGTCACTCCCAAGTAGCGTACTCTCTCCCATAACGCCAAGTAGTCCAGTAATGCCGATGCGAGGTTCTCCTCGGAGAAAGGAAGGTGCTCCATGAATCGTCTCACTAGCCTCTCCTGGGGGTCCATCTGCCACAACAACAACCACAAACGGTCAGTCCCAAGGTCAATATAACATCACCATACACATTTCCGTGTCTCGGTGGCATTAATCCTCCGATACACTACGCCGAGGGTCCGACTGATCCTCGCGCTAACACACTCACTCGAGTCTCGACTATACCTGTCAGGCTCTCTGTGCATTCTGCACACTCAACTCAACTACTGGATTCTCCAATCACAACATAAGGTTTAAATTCTAAGTTTAATAACCATAGATATCGTTTCGCTCTTCCTTACAACACCAATTCACAACAACCCACCAAACCGAGTCAATGCCTTTTCAAGGCCCACAATTAATTTGTTAGTCCTGGTCCATTCTAATTAGCCCTCAGTTCAATACCAGAATACACCCCACCACAACTCAACACAACTAGCACATCTATAGCCATAACACCATAATTTTCAAATGCTTGCAATTAATTCAAAAATCAATCAAATCAAATTCAATTCACACTTTCAAAGATGGTCACCTTACCGGTGCAGAATGAAAACAATTTTCAACTTTTGAAATATCAAAACTTTCTCATCTCATAGAAATTCTCAAACTTTCATAATCAAAAGCTTTCTCAAACTCAACACTTTCAAACCACTTCATCAACAATCAGTGTTAGCACTCTTGCTTAACACGAAATTAATTTAATCTAAAACAACTCATCCCCTTATTCCGCATAAGACGGTTTTCTTTCAACTCCCAAAATTTACTTTCAATTAGAACTCAAGGTTTTCAAGATACTCAACTCATGTTTAAATTCCAAGCGGGAAACTTTTAAATCTTGAAAACGTACCTCAGGTGGCGCAGGATGGAGTAGGGTGTAAACACGAGCGGACACTTCAACCAATCTCTTAAGTTAAAACACTTTTAGGACTCGAAGTTTTCTAAAATGATTTCAAATTGTTTAAAATCCCAAAAACTCAGGCTCTGATACCACCTCTGTAACGCCCCCAACTGACCTTCCCTAATTTGGGGTTGCATTACATTGATGTTCAGGTTTTTCCAAACAGTTTCCCAATCAAACAAAGCGGAAGACTAGTTTAAATTGGAAAGATAATTAAATAACGTAAAATTAAATCTTCGAGTCCGTTTAAGGAAACAATATTCAAGCATTAAAAAGGTGGGAAGGAAAAGACAGAGCGTGTTGCAGCGTGTGTGTAGCGTGGCAGAGATATGCATATGAAGATGCATATCTCAGGATCTATGGATTTCAAAACTCTTTACATTGCCGGTTTACACCCCTGCTCTCCCATCCTTGCTGCTCAACCTGCGTATTTTATAAACAATAAGAGGGGCTGAGTACAAATGTACCCAATTGAAAACATGCCCAAAAACATACATTATATATGAGAAAGTGCTATGCAACTCACACAGATAGACACAGGGTTTTTGTTGAAAAGAACCGTGTTATCTAAAACATTTTCATTTGCGTGCTTTTACACATGTTATTATATCTGTTTCAGTGTTGTAACTGGAAGTTGGCCGGCTTCCAAATTACGATGATCAGTCAGGAATGCAAACACACTCAACCCACTGTCATCTAAGTGCCCTAGTCTCCGCAACCCTTTTTTAGACCCGATCTTTTACATATTACTGGATCCAAAATACGAGAGGGCTTTTCACCTCACTTCAATAAACATATGGGGTCAGTTCACCCACTTCACAATAATGTGGGGGCTTTTACCCCACTTCACTAAATGAGTTCTAGCACAGTAAAAGTTCTGGTTCTTAACTCATTAGTAATACTCTCTGTCGATGGGAATCAACAGAGGACAGATATAATAGCACAAAATATGCATAGCATCTCAATTAAAAACAAAACTGTTTTTAACACGTTTTCGAAAAGAAAATACGCATTTACTTTTATACTGAAATAGTTTCCCACCTGGTGTTGGCTTTAAGTATAGATGTCTTTTCCTGCTACCTGAGCTTATACTTCTACAACGTTCAAACTGCTACAAATATCAGGGGTAAACCAATTAGGACAAACGTTTCTAGGACAACGACGAACTCAAACTACTCAACACCTCATCAACTCTATGTCCTTTCTATAAATCCGAATCATCAATCAAATCACATGAATACGCATGCTTTAACTCTTATCATGCTTATCTAATCATGTATTAAACTCAGACATTGAATACGACTCGAATCGAACAAGAATAGAATAAAAGAACACAATTATCCTCTCTCTTAAATCCGCGTCGATCAACGGGATTTTGCATCGAATGACGGCTCATGTCGATCGACTGCCATGCTGCGTCGATCAACAAACTTGATAGACTCACGTCGATCGACGGTCATGCTGCGTTGATCGACGTGAGTCATCTTCTCCGACGACTTCGCAATCAGACGACCTGCAACTCGACTTATCCCACAAAATAACCATCCGACTTCACATGCAATTGTATATAAATGATCCCTAAACACCCTAGAACATGTTTCAAGCCCTCAAACACGAATCTAACACAAAAAATGAAGGGTGTGAGAAGGCCCACCGGAAAATGAAAATGGACGGCGGCGGTTTCCGGCGATAAAACTCTACTTTTGGACTGTCCGAACGTTCTCAACAAGATGAGGAACACAAATCTAGCATCAAAACCCGATTCCATAGCCTAAACAACAAGATCCAACATTTAATTCCAAAAAAATGAGGGTGGTGAACACCTTACCTTCTTACTTTGATATCTATCTCGTTTCTTTTCCTCTCGGAGCCCACTTTATATCAATCTGAAGCTGGAAGGAAGAGCTATTGAATGGCAGTGGCGACTTGGTCGGGGGTGGCCAGAGTTGGCGGGAAAGTCGCCGGAAAGAAGGCTGACGGGTTGGGTTGGGGTCTGGGAGTGAGAAGCTCTCAACTCTCTCTCTCTAGGCTGGAATTGTGAAACTGTGAAAATGAAATGTTTTTCCTCCATATTTTTGTTCAATCTCCTCCTCCTCAATAATATATGTATATCTATACATACCCATATAACCTCTATATAAATTACTATAATTCATATCTCATGAATTACTCCACCTTATTCCCTCATAATAACCCATATAATTCATGATTTAACCCTACTCAAATAATTTCATAAAACAACCTTGATAATTCTTCCGATTTCATACATAATTCCAAGCTAATTAACTTTCCCAATCGAGATTAAATACTTCAAATGCTCTCAAATTACGAAATTTCTCTTTATTAAATCACTTGATCATTACAAAAGCTTAATTAAGCTTGGGGTGTTACAATATAATTATTTTTTAAAAGATTTAGCTTACGGGATAAAAGTTTCATTTACTATAGTGCTATGTAAAGAATAATTAATAATATATTTTATTATTCATATTATTATTGATTTTAGAAGTTATCTTGAACTCTGAAACTTTTTTTAGTCATAGATTAGTAATTAAATTTAAATACTAATTAATTTTAATTTAACATGGAATTTTTTTTTACAAATTCTTAGATTTTAGATTAGTAAAAAATTAATTAATTGAAGTAAAATGTAAATGAAAGAATATATATATATATATATATATATACCCTAAACCCTATTCTCACCTGATAACTACCCTATATATATATATATTGTAGTGATCATGTGAGAATAGGAGTTACTATGAGAAATAAGTGTAACACCCCCAACTGACCTTCTCAATTTGGGGTCGCACTACATTGATGTTTCAGGTTTTATAAATTATTTTCTCATTTAAATAAGCGGAAGATTTTAACTATAATGGAAAGATAAATTAATTCATCAGAATCATACTACGAGTCAAGTTAAAGAATATATAATCAAAACATTTTAACATTCAAAAGTGGGAAGGGTAAATCAGAGAGTGTGGCAGCGTGTGTGTAACGTGGCGGAGATATGCATATGAAGATGCATATCTCAGGATCGATGAGTTTACAAAATCCCGCTGCTCTATTTACACCCCTGCTCGCCCGTCCTTGCCGCTCAACCTGCGTATTTTAGAAATAATACGAGGGGCTGAGTACCAATGTACCCAATGAGAAACATGTCCGAAAACATACATTATATAGGAGATATGCTATGCAACTGACACAGATAGACACGGGGTTTTGTTGAAAGGAATCGTGCTATCTAAAACATTTTATTTTGGCACACGTGCTATTTACATGTTATCATGTCTGTTTCGGTGTTGTAACTGGAAGTTGGCCGACTTCCAAGTTACGATGATCAGTTAGGAATGTAAACACACTCAACCTACTGTCATCTAAGTGCACTAGTCTCAGAAATCCATTTCGAGACCCGATCGCTTAAATATAATTCACAGGATCCAAACACCGGAGGACACTCCGCCTAATTCCAACAAACACATGGGGATAATTCACCCAAATCAATATCAAAGGGGCTTCCAACCCTGTTCACTAAATGAGTTCTAGCGCAGTTATGGAAACCTGGTTCTAAACTCATTAGTTAAACTCTCTGCCGATGGGAATCGACAGAGGACATATACAATAGCACAAAACATGAATAGCAATCTCAATTTAAAACAAAGCAGTTTAACACATTTTGGAAAGGGAAAAACACGCATTTGATTTTATACTGAAATAGTTTCTCACCTTGTTTTTGACTTTAAGGCTAGATGTTTTTCTTGCTAGTTTGAGCTTGCCCTCTCC
>JAPKLW010002942.1:0-24815 GCA_026898455.1 Plectranthus barbatus | reverse complement strand
GTCGTCACTACTCTATCGACATTCTATGTCGACCAATCTCTGTCGATCGACACACATCTTGTCGATCGACAAGAGTGTGTCGAACAACTCCCTTGGCTGTCATACCTGTCGGTCGAAACACATCCTATCGACCGACAGAAATGTTCGACAGATCTTCCTCAACAACAACTGTGTCGATCGAAATACATCCTGTCGACCGACAGGATGTTCGATCGACTGCATTTCAACCAAGCCTCCATGTCGATCGACAGCATTCCTGTCGACCGATAAGAGTCGTCTTCCTCACGGGTTCGCCGGAGGTAGGACCTGCATCTTCCGATTCTGGCCACTCCGGTCGTCCGATCATGCATGCAATTACATATCTAAGGTCCCTAGACTCCGTAGAACATGATTCTAGCCTCAAAGCTAAGATTTAAATGCATAAAACGATAGGTTGAAGAGGCTCATCGGAAAACTCTTCTCACGGCAGCGGCGGCAATTTCTGACGGCAAAACCTGCATTTCTTGACTTCTGAAAACTCCCTACAACATCAGGAATACATTCCAATCAACCAAATTCGCGTTCAAGTCTGATTAAACAAGTTATAAACCTTAAACTTCAAAATCAAAGTTATGAAAGTGTCCTACCTTCTCTCTTCAATATCTCAGTCGTTCCTCCACTTCACGGCGCCCACTTTATATCAATACGAAGCTCGCGGAACAGGCTTTCAAATGGTGGTGGTGGCAGGTCCAGGGATGATTGGAGGCAGCCGGAATCTGGCCGGAAATTGGGTCTGACGGGTTTTGGGGTTGGGGTGGGTTTTCTTTCAACACCTTCTCTCTCTAAGATATAATATAAAGTATAAAAGTTTACCTTATGTTTTTCACCCTATATATATATCCCTCTCTCATAAATTACACATATAATATGTATATACATCTAGACATGCCCTTATAATCTCTAAATAATAATTAAACTCCATGAATTAACCCATCTTAATCCCTCAAAATCCATATAATTTATGATTAAATCCTTCTCAATTATTTCCATCAAACCAACTTTGATAATTCTTCAAATTCCCACAATTAATTTCCAACTCAATTGTATAATTAAATTTCCCAATCGCGGTAGATACAATCGAATGCTCTCAAAATAATGAAATCTTCTTTATTATCACCAATTTAGCATTACAAAAGCTTAATTAAGCTTGGGGTGTTACATCCACTCACCCTTATAAAATTTTCGTCCTGAAAATTTACATAGCTTCGAAAAGCTCGGGATACTTTTCCTTCATCTTATCTTCCAGCTCTCAGGTTGCTTCCTCACGCCCATGATGACTCCAAAGCACCTTAACGAGCGGAATTGACTTATTTCTGAGTTCTTGCATCTTACGATCTAATATAGCCTCCGGCTGTTCCTCGTACTGTAAATCCGGGCTCAAAACTGCATCCTCTTGTTGTATCACGTGCTTAGGATCATACACATACTTCATCAACTGAGACACGTGGAATACGCTGTGAATGTTACCCATGCTCGGAGGTAGTGCTAATTTGTATGCCACTGGACCGATGCGCTCTAGTATCTCATACGGTCCCACATAGCGCGGTCTCAGTTTACCTTTAACTCCAAAACGCACTATCCCTCGGAAAGACAAAACTTTGAGGAACACCTTGTCCCCCACTTCAAAGCACAATTCAGCCCTCCTTGAGTCGGCATAGGACTTCTGCCTACTCTGTGCTTCCTTGATCCTTCTTCTGATCTGTCGAACTATTTCAATTATCTCGCTTACCACGTCCGGTCCAATAACTCTTCGTTCTCCTACCTCATCCCAATATAGAGGCGAACGACATTTTCTTCCATACAAAGCCTCATAGGGAGCCATTCCAATTGTTGCCTGATAACTGTTATTATAAGCAAACTCAATTAGAAGTAAAATTGGCTCCCAACTACTTCCTCGATCTAAGACCACTGTCCTTAGCATATCCTCGAGAGTTTGGATTGTCCTTTTAGATTGCCCATCTGATTGAAGGTGAAACATCGTACTGAAATTCAGGCGAGTTCCCAATTCTTGTTGTAAGCTCATCTAAAATCGAGACGTGAACTTCGCATCCCTGTTAGATGTAATAGATTTCGGCACTCCGTGCAGTCTGACTATCTCTTGGACATAAATCTGAGCCAACTTGTCTGATCCATAGTTTACCTTAATCGGTAAAAAGTGAGCACTCTTCGTCAGACGATCCACAACAACCCATATCACCGTATTCCCTTTCTGTGACCTTGGTAACCCTGTTACGAAGTCCATGGTGATATGTTCCCATTTCCACTCAGGGATGTCCAACGGTTGCAATTTTCCATATGGCCGCTGATGTAACGCCTTAACTTGCTGACATGCCAGGAATTTTTCCACGTATAAGGCTACATCCTTTTTCATACCGTCCCACCAGTACTTGGTTTTCAAATCTTGATACATTTTAGTACTTCCTGGGTGAGCGGTATACAGCGTATCGTGAGCCTCACTCAAGATCTCATTCCTCAAATCCTCGCTGCTCGGCACCAAAATTTTGTCTCGAAGCAACAAGGCACTGTCAGGTGCTTCCCAATACTCTCCCACTGGCTTGACCTTCAGCTTCTGATGCAACTTCTCAATTTATGCGTCTTCCTTCTGTGTCTCAATAATTCTCTCTCTCAAATCTGGCACTACTGCCAAAGCTGCTAAATCACACCTCTTCCTTTCTGAAGGCGATATCATTTCTAGACTGAGCTTCTCGAACTCCCGGATTAGTCTGCTTTCTCTTTTAAGCATGCAGCCTAGTTGAGCTTCTCCTTTCCTGCTCAAGGCATCTGCCACTGAATTGGCCTTGCCTGGGTGATAGTTAATCATCAAGTCGTAATCATTCACGAGTTCTAACCATCTTCTCTGCCTCATATTCAGATTCTTTTGTTCGAAGAAGTACTTCAAACTCTTGTGATCCGTGAATATAGCACACTTCACTCCATAGAGATAGTGTCTCCAAATTTTTAATGCATGGATTACGACCGCTAATTCCAAGTCATGAGTCGAGTAATTTACCTCATGCGGTCTTAACTGCCTTGATGCGTAAGCTATCACCTTGCTGTCCTGCATTAATACATAACCTAGCCCATTCTTCGAAGCTTCAGTGTAAACTTCAAAGTTCTTATCTGCCTCAGGCACTGCTAAGACTGGCGCAGTTGTTAAAAGTTGCTTCAACTTCTGGAAGCTCTCCTCACATTCCTCGGACCATACAAACTTCACACCCTTCTGCAGTAACTGGGTCATCGGCCTCGCAATCTTTGAGAAGCCCTCAATGAATCTTCGGTAATAACCGGATAAACCCAGAAAACTGCGGATCTCGTTCGGCGTAGTTGGTGATTTCCAGTCCATCACTGTCTGGATCTACCTTGATTCCATCGGCCGAAACGATGTGACCCAAGAATGTCACTTCCCTCAGCGAAATTCACACTTGCTGAACTTGGCATACAGTTTCTCGTCCCTCAAGGTCTGTAATACCGTCCTCAGATGCTGTTCATGCTCCACTTCACTCTTCGAGTATATTAATCTGTCATCAATGAACACCAATACGAAGTTGTCAAGATATGGATGAAACACTCGATTCACCAAATCCATGAACACTGCAGGAGCATTTGTCAATCCAAACGGCATTACTACGAACTCGTAATGACCGTATCTAGTTTTGAATGTTATCTTCGGAATATCTTCCTTCCGAATTTTTAACTGATGATACCCTGATCGAAGATCAATCTTAGATAATACCTTCGCTCCCTTGAGCTGATCGAATAGGTCATCGATCATTGGTAATGGGTATCTGTTCTTCAACATCAGTTTATTCAGCTCTCTATAATCAATGCACATACGCATCGATCCGTCTTTCTTCTTCACGAATAGAACCGGTGCACCCCATGGTGACACACTTGGCCTGATATACCCCATATCCAACAACTCTTGTAGTTGGACCTTCAATTCTTGCAACTCCTTCGGGGTCATGCGGTACAGTGCTTTAGAAATCGGTGTCGCACCCGATTCCAAGTCAATGGTGAACTCCACCTGTCTATTTGGTGGTAACCCCGGTAGTTCCTTCGGAAATACATCCTCAAACTCCCTTACTATAGGTACATCTTGTACTGTCAACTCTGGTTTTTCTTCTCCTTCCAAATATACTAAGAATGTTTAATTTTCGTCTTTACGCAACAACTTCGTTGCTTGAATTGCAGAGATTACGGGCACTCTTTGTCTCCGTCTAAATCCATGCACAAATGCCTCCGCATTCCCTTGTTGTGGAATGATCACTCTCCTCTCACGACACAAGATGGTCGCCTTGTTTTCTGATAGCCAATCCATTCCTATGATTATGTCTACGTCGTGAATGTCCAGTACGTTCAGCTCTGCTACATGAATCTCATTCTCATTCAGCTTGATTCTCAAGTCTCGGCACACTAAAGCAGAAATAGTGGTTTCTTCTGACTGCCTTGACCTTGCACGAATTGCCTTGGCGGCTCCTCCCATTTCCTTTTCTGAATCGGAGCTGGGGCATGTACCTCTTGCACTCCCCACTCTGGCATTTTCTTCATGTTCTTGGACGCCTCAATGTCCAAGGCATGTCTTAGCAGCTCTTGGTAGCTCAGCCCTTTCATGGTCGCCAGCTGTGTGCGGATCTCCTCGTACAGACCATCTCTAAACTTTTCTGCCATCTTCTGTGGCGTATCTACCAGATGCGGCGCCATCTGGAGTAGCTCACCAAACTTGGTGTCATACTCCTCCACAGTCAGCTTTCCTTGTTCGAACAGAAAGAATTCCACTGCCTTCTCCTTTCGATATTGCTTCGAAACGTACTTCTCAAACAAGGCCTCCTTGAATCTTACCCAGCTCAGATGGTCCCTCTCTGCTGGTGCGACCGACTTCACATAAGTCTCCCACCATTTGTCTGCCTTCCCTTTCAGCTGGTAGGACATGCAATTAATCTTCTCCTCTTCCAAACACCTCATGTGCCTGAAAATCTTTTCAAGCTCCCTTACCCAGTCTTCCGCAACTGCTAGGCCTCCTGTTCTATCAAAAGTTGGAGGTTGCTGCTTCCTGAAAGTTTCCACCCACTTTACCGAAGAGATTTCAGGTGCGTTCACGTGTGGTGGTGGAAATTGACCATGTTGGTCAGCTGGGCCTTCTTCATCTAATATGATTTCATATTACTCATATCATTGGTTGATAGGGACCTCCTCCCAGTGTGGGTTTTCGTACTCAGGCTGTGGGTTAGCTCTCCCACGACCTCTGCCCCTCTGGCCTCTGCCTCGGCCTCTGCCACTACCACGACCTCGTCCCCTTCCTTGATCGAGAAATTCCATTACTTTTCACTGCAAAACAACACTTATTTAGCAATTCCATAATATCCTCACATAATAACATTCATTATATCCTGGAATCATACCACACATTCAATACTCACTCAAACTTTTAAACAATCAACACCAACATTAAAGCCCAAGAAGTTCCAAAAATAATCGTTAAATAACCACGCAAGTCTCACATGCTACAAATCCGATACAACAGGAAATACAAGGTTCAACAGCAACTAAATCTCAGTCTCTTTCCGGAACATAATCATAAATAGAGTACAACAAAGGCATTAGTAAGATGTCCAAATCCAAATAATAAACAACCCAAACAAATCTGTATCTTCCTCCTCCTCCTCATCCTCCATCTTCATCGGCATCTTACCCCTATCCTGAGCTGCCATCCTCCTGTCTCGGCTGCTCTCGGTGTCGCTGGATAGACAGATCGGCGCCTGTCTCATCCCATAGCCATAAGCAGTCCCATAGCCTCCAAACATATCCTCGTGTCCGCTCGCTATGGGCCTCGGCCACATCTCAGCACTATCCCAACCATAGTCATATACCGGCTTGGCCCCGCTGGGCCCCTCAATGTCCTGTGGCGGCTGCTGAACTGATGGTGCAGGTGGGTCCTGATATCCATAAGGCAAGGTCGGATCCTGCTGCGGCGGTGGATACTGGACTGAAGCTGTGGAGAAATCACACCACGCATAAGGATCATATGCTCCTCCCTGCTGTAACCCGGGCTGGGGTGACGCATAAGCTGCTGCAGGTGTACTCGGCGTAGGTCGGACTCTCGGATGCGATGTGAGTGCAGATACCTGTGCATCCGGTGCCATAGATGGTGCAGGTGGTAAAGCTGGAGTCCAATGCGGTGAAGACTGATGCAATGCTGCCTGATAGTTCACATACCCTGAGGATCCTACGGGGTCGAAGTAAGGGTCAACTGATCGTCCCGATTGGTGCTCGGATGGCACAACCATCTGTGCCATAGAAGATGAAGCAGGTCTAGGCCTCGACTGCGGTGCCTCACCTGTCGCCGACGCTTGTGTGCTCCTCGAGGATGCTGGTGACACACCGTCAGCTAGAACTGCCTCCTGGATGAGTGCCGCCATAAAAGTCTGAAAACTCCCTCGAGTACCCGTATGCTGATTACGATGAACTCTGGCTAGCTCCAGTGTCCGACTAGTCCACCTCGATGGCATCAACTCTGTGGTCCTCTCCATAGCCTCTGCATCTGTGATGCCCTGTCCCCTCGCCTGTCTCCAAAAATTCCAATACTCCATTAACGTGTTGGGCAAATTGTCCTCCTCGAATGATGGATAGCTCCTAAAATGAAAAGCTGCGCTCCTAGGGTCCATCTGCCACAACAACAACGTCAAACGATCAGTCCAAGGTCAAAAATAATGTCAACATACGCAACTCTGTATCTCGGGACAACTACTGGCCTCCGATACACTATACCGAGGGCCTAACGTATCCTCGCGCTAAAAGACACACTCACTCGAGTCTCGACTAACTTGTCAGGCTCCTTGTGCATTCTACACACTTAACACCAACTAACCTTGTGCATTTTGCACACTCACCCCATTACTGGATTTTCCAGTTCACAGAAATTTTCAATTTCACAACACAGGGTCAAAGTTCTAAGTTCAATAATTAATTCACTTCATCATTACAACATCATACTACAGCTCAATTCAACTAGCACATCTATAGCCAGAACACCAAGTTTAACTGCTTGCAATTAATTTCAAATTCACAATCAACTCAAATTCAACTCATGCTTTCTAGAAAAGGTCACCTCATGGGTGCCGAATAGAAATCCATTTTCAACTTTTTTGGAAATAGCAAAACTTTCTCAAACTCAATACCTCAAAACCATTTCATTCTCAACTCAACACCTCAAAACCACTTCATCACAATTAGTGTTAGCACTCTGGCTTAACACAAAAACAATCTCATTTAAATCAACCCAACTTCCTTACTCCACATAATACCAACTCTTTCAATTCCACAATTTACTTTTCAAAACGTTCATAATGTTTTCAAAACATTCAAATCGTACTTAAATTGCAAGCAGGGGAAACTTTTAAATCTTAAACCTTAAAGCTTTTAAAACGTACCTCAGGTGGCGCAGGATGGAGCAGGGTGTAAACATGAGCTAATACTTCACACGACTTTCAAAATTAAACACTCCTAAGACTCAAAGTTTTCAAAATACTTTAAATTCATTTAAAACTTCGAAAACTCTCGCTCTGATACCACCTCTATAACGCCCCCAACTGACCTTCCCAATTTGGGGACGCGCTACATTGATGTTTCAGGTTTTATCAATCATTCCTCATTTAAATAAGCGGAAGACTTTAACTAAAATGGAAAGATAAATTAATTCATCAGAATCATACTTCAAGTCAAGTTAAAGAATATATAATCAAAACATTTTAACATTCAAAAGTGGGAAGGGTAAATCAGAGAGTGTGGCAGCGTGTGTGTAATGTGGCGGAGATATGCATATGAAGATGCATATCTCAGGATCTATGAGTTTACAAAATCCCGCTGCTCTGTTTACACCCCAGCTCGCCCATCCTTGCCGCTCAACCTGCGTATTTTAGAAATAATACGAGGGGCTTAGTACTAATGTACCCAATGAGAAACATGCCCGAAAACATACATTATATAGTATATATGCTATGCAACTCACACAGATAGACACGGGGTTTTGTTGAAAAGGAACCGTTCTATCTAAAACATTTTATTTTGGCACGCGTGCTATTTACATGTTATCATATCTGTTTCGGTGTTGTAACTGGAAGTTGGCCGACTTCCAAGTTACGATGATCAATTAGGAATGTAAACACACTCAACCTACTGTCATCTAAGTGCACTAGTCTCAGAAATCCATTTTGAGACCCGATCGTTTAAATATAATTCACCGGATCCAAACACCGGAGGACACTCCGCCTCATTCTAACAAACACATGGGGATAATTCACCCAAATCAATATCAAAGGGGCTTCCAACCCTATTCACTAAATGAGTTCTAGCGCAGTTATGGAAACCTGGTTCTAAACTCATTAGTTATACTCTCTACCGATGGGAATCGACAGAGGACAGATACAATAGCACAAGACATGCATAGCAATCTCAATTTAAAACAAAGCAGTTTAACACATTTTGGAAAGGGAAAAACACGCATTTGATTTTATACTGAAATAGTTTCCCACCTTGTTTTTAACTTTAAGGCTAGATGTTTTTCTTGCTAGTTTGAGCTTGCCCTCTCCGCTTCAACCTCCTACAAGTAAATGAGGATATCTTAATTAGAGTTGATAATCTAGGACAATGATAACTTATCAGTTCTATTAGCATAACTTAGAGATCAATTAACTCGAACAGGAATGGAAACAGAATAAGGAAACATAGGCTCAACATTCTGGGTAGCTGTGTCGATCGACGGAACTCTGTGTCGATCGACACAGTTCAAGTCGTCACTACTCTATCGACATTCTATGTCGACCAATCTCTGTCGATTGACACACATCTTGTCGATCGACAAGAGTGTGTTGAACAACTCCCTCGGCTGTCATCCTTGTCGGTCGAAACACATCCTGTCTACCGACAGAAATGTTCGACAGATCTTCATCGACAACAGCTGTGTCGATCGAAATACATCCTGTCGACCAACAGGATGTTCGATCGACTGCATTTTGACCAAGCCTCCGTGTCGATCGACAGCATTCCTGTCGATCGACAGGAGTCGTCTTCCTCACGGGTTCGTCGGAGGCAGGACCTGCATCTTCCGATTCTGGCCACTCCGGCCGTTCGATCACGCATGCAATTACATATCTAAGGTCCCTAGACTCCGTAGAACACGATTCTAGCCTCAACGCTAAGATTTAAATGCATAAAACGAGAGGTTGAAGAGGCTCACCGGAAAACTCTTCTCATTGCGGCGGCGGCAATTTCTGACGGCTAAACCTGCGTTTCTTGACTCCCGAAAACTCCCTACAACATCAAGAATACATTCCAATCAACCAAATTTGCGTTCAAGTCCGATTAAACAAGTTTTCAACCTTAAACTTCAAAATCGAAGTTATGAAAGTGTCCTACCTTCTCTCTTCAATATCTCGGTTGTTCCTCCACTTAACGGCGCCCACTTTATATCAATACGAAGCTCGCAGAACAGGCTTTCGAATGATGGTGGTGGCGGGTCCAGGGATGATCGGAGGCGGCCGGAATCTGGCCAGAAATCGGGTCTGACGGGTTTTGGGGTTGGGGTAGGTTTTCTCTCAACACCTTCTCTCTCTAAGATATAATATAAAGTATAAAAGTTTACCTTATGTTTTTCACCCTATATATATCCCTCTCTCATACATTACACATATAATATGTATATACATCTAGACATGTCCTTATAATCTCTAAATAATAATTAAACTCTATGAATTAACCCATCTTAATCCCTCAAAATCCATATAATTTATGATTAAATCCCCTCAATTATTTCCATCAAACCAACTTTGATAATTCTTCAAATTCCCACAATTAATTTCCAACTCAATTGTATAATTAAATTTTCCAATCGCGGTAGATACAATCGAATGCTCTCAAAATAATGAAATCTTCTATATTATCACCATTTTAGCATTACAAAAGCTTAATTAAGCTTGGGGTGTTTCAATAAGAATGAATCTCGCGCGTCCATCTCATCATATCGACGAACAGAATTCATTCTCAGCAAATTGAAAAACGCGGTATTTTTGCCCCAATATCCTGCAGTTTTAGCCTTTAAAGGCTAAAACTGTAAAAAAAAACTCAAACACAAACAGCTACCTGCATTTTAAGCCCGATTTACTTCTTTTTACATAAATACGAATTTAAAAAAATTAAACATCTTCTTCTTCAAAGAAGCAACACGAGCGTAGTCTCTATAAAACTCAATACCAACATCAACAGTTCTAAAAACTCTGCCCTTAAAATGCTTCATCTCATCAACACACTTTGGAATAAATAAACCTGTAAGATACAAAAATGCACAAAGTTAACACTAAAGATGAACAATATAATAGTAAAAATGAACGTCGATCTGAATAAAACAAATTTTTTAAACTATATTCATGCAAAATAAACAAAGTCGAGACCGAACACGAATACAAAATCCAGAAACAAAGAAAAAAAATCTGATCGACAGAAGAAATATAAATCAAATCGAACGAAGAAGGAAGAAGAAATCAAATCGCACTAAGAAAGGAATAAAAAATCTAATGAGATACTATTTCAGATTTTTAAAAAAGCTAAAATTACAAAAATAACTTTAATTTTCTCAAAACTGCAGGATAATCGAGGAAAACTGCACACGGAGTGTAATAGATCATGAGCGTTGAAATCACAAAATCAAAGGCTGAGATTTATTCTCATTTCTCATACTAAAAATTATTCTCATATGATCACTACTCTCTCTATATATATATACTATTACTAATTAATTGTAATTCAACGAATAAACTAATTATATATTATGGTTATAAACTTACCATATTTTTCACTACTTACCAAATATATTGTACAATTATATATGGAATGATTTTTTGGGAGGAAATTTTTTTGGTGAGGGGTTTTACTTTTAGATATATATAGATAGATTGTTACCTTCCATAAAAAAGAACTAGTTTAGGAAGTGTTTTTTGGCATGAAACTTTTTCTGAAAGCCCAAACATGAGTTTTAGTTTGCTTCGTTATATTTATGTCATCTACAGCTTGAATGTGGAGTTATATATATATATATATATATATATATATGAAATGGGTCCTAGATATTTCCTTGTATCTACTTACCGTACATGATTCTCTTTCATTTAAGTTTCTTTAGGTTGATGAAGTTGATCATTACGCCCTTAGTTTAAAGTCATCAGGAAACCTGTAAGAATGAAAATCTCCCACGTTGGGGATTGGGCCTAGGAGGATTGAATTATGAACACCTGGCCATTAGGCATAAAGTTAAGGCACTAACTTATCTCTTATACATTGTCAAGGGTCCGCTTATATATGCCCACCCATACTTTCATAGAATCCAATGTGGGACATTGTAACACTGAAATGGGTTAATTTTACATTTCTTTCTTGGGTATCTCAAAGGATTGTTTGTTTTTGTAACATATAATTTATTTTTATTTGTAAACTTGTAGGATGAATCTGACTTGAGTAAAGCGGAAGCTGTGTCAGTAAAAGAGTGATTCTGTTTACTGAAGAGTCAATTTCATCTAACTTGATGGACCTGTATTTTATTTCATCACTACTCTTGCGAGGATAATCTCCTTTTGTTAATTTGGTGTCCTAGTGGTTGTTTAATGTTAGGAGAATTGTCGATCCAGGATCCAAAAGATAGTTAAATTGTCAATCCAGGACCCGAAAGATGATTTGTCAATCCAGGACCTGAAAGATCAAACAATTCTCAATCCAGGACCTGATATTGAGGTCCTGGATTGAGAATTGTATGACCTTTCGGGTCCTGGATTGAGAATTTTTGTGATCTTTCAGCACCTGAATTGACAATTAATCTTTCGGGTCCTGAATTGACAATTAAACTATCTTTCGGGTCTTGAATCGATATTTTACGTTAATGTTATTATTAGGAGAATGTTTTTACTGACAGTAGGGTTTCGCCATCAAAATCAAGTTCCAGTTCATTGGCTCAGTTGAAAGCTTAGAATCTCAAGTTGCAGGAGAGGTATTGTTTTTGGTCCTCATCACTATCTTTTCCTGTTATCTACCTTGGTTGATTATTAGCATTGCATAATTTCCTTGTTTATGATTGTTCTTGGTATTTAATTGTCAACACACTGATGGAGGTAAAAAGGTGAATGATGAATTTTATCGACTTAATCTTCAAATGAGGCCCTCAAAGTACCAGAACACTCGATGCCTTTGTTTGACGACTCCAACTGAATAAATACTACTCAAACCTAAGAGGCCCTTTGCCGGGACGCAGTCCATGCGACTCCTTTATTTGCTCATTTATTGGTAATTAAATTACCAATTATTTGCCCAATTAAAGGTAATTAAATTACCAATTATTTGCTTTAAACTCAATTAACTAAATAATAAAGATTCAACATAAATTGATAGTTGACTATGTTTCTTGGTCCTCGGGTCTCCATCAATTACTCCCCCGCCCGGAACAACTTTGTCCTCAAGACTGAAGAAGGGAAACTGCCCTTTTACTCCACTTGCCCGCTGCCCGTCTCGGTTTCAATTTCTGGGGGCTCTTCATCCCCCTCGGTTTCCTCCCCTTCCACTTCGCCAACTAAGACACTCAATCCTTTCTTGGGGCAGCGATGTGTGGGCGTGTATTTCTGCCCACAACGGAAACAAGTCCCAGTCGCCTGGTGCCTTTGGAACTCAGCATCAGAAAGTTGTTTAAATGGGCGCGGGTTGGACGATACCTGCGAGCTGACTGCTGTTCCACCGCTATTCGGCTGAAATTTCGACGGTGCGCAGTACGCTGAAATGGATGGCCGAGTGGCCAAGTATCCCCCGGTGATAACACCCCCATGTTGTTGCACGCTTGGTGACGTGCGACTCGAATTGAGGGATGGGCCATTCGCCTTTTCTAACTTCCATACCAATTGGACCGCCGACGAGTAGTCCTGGATGGCCGTGTCCTGTATCTGCACTCGCAACTCATTCCTCAGTCCGCCGAGGAAAAATCCCCGGTAGTGCGCATCAGAGAATTCTGGAATCTGCGACACCCGATTCTCGAATGCTGAAATATAGTCCTCCAATAATCCTTCCTTTTTGATCGTTGTCAACGACTCATAAATATTATGAATCGATTCGTCACCAAAACGACATGTTAATTCGCTTTTAAAGGTTTTCCAAGTAAGCTCCAGAATTCGTAGGATCAGTAATTGATACCACGACATCGCTGAACCCGCCATGGTGATCATGGCTACTTCCATTCGATGAGAATCAGCTACCAGGAAATACTGTTCCGCCCTGACCAACCAAGCCCGGGCATCGGACCTATCAAAGCTTGGAAGATCTATTTTCGGCCCACATGTGAATCCCGTGACAACTTGTTCATTTGGTGTTGATTTAGTTGACTCCGATTCGTCCTCCTGTGGTCCGTATTGATGCGGACCTGAACCGTTGTCTTTGTTCGCGGATGATCCGCTAGTCTGCATCTTCAAAAGCATCTCCTCAATCCTTGTGGTTCGCTCACGCTGTTCTTTGGCCGCCACCACTAACTCTTCGATCACCTTCTCCATCTTGTCCAATCTTCCTTCAGTGTCTCTGGATCTCGTATTCACCATTGCTTCCACGTTCACCGCACCAAATTGATGGAGGTAAAAAAGTGAATGATGAATTTTATTGACTTAATCCTCAAATGAGGCCCTCAAAATACCAAAACACTCGATGCCTTTGTTTGGCGACTCCAACTGAATAAATACTACTCAAACCTAAGAGGCCCCTTGCTGGGACGCAGCACATACGCCTCCTTTATTTGCGCATTTATTGGTAACTAAATTACCAATTATGGTAATTAATTACCAATTATTTGTCCAATTAAAGGTAATTAAATTATCAATTATTTGCTTTAAACCCAATTAACTAAATAATAAAGACTCAACATAAATTGATAGTTGACTATGTTTCTTGGTCCTCGGGTCTCCATCACACACTCTGCACATTTTGTTGTTCTAGAAAGTGCTTAATTTATTTCATCATCAGTATGTTTGCTAAAATAAAAAATCATGTTACTTCATTAATTTTCCATCTGTTAAAGGATGTTTTATTCTTTCTCTGATTTTTTCTAATTACAAAAACATGAATGATGAAATGCAATGCATCCATGAATGATGAAATGATGGCTTGCATCCATGAATGATGAAATGCAAGCTCTCTGCGCGAATGGTACCTGGACTCTCATTCTGAAACCTCTAGATACTAATATAGTTGGCTACAAATGGGTTTTTCGCACCAAATATTGTTCTGATGACTCTATTGAACGTCACAAAGCTCGTCTTGTTGTCCAAGGTTTTTCTCAAATTTCGGGTTTGGATTTATCTCATACCTTCAGCCCTGTGGTTAAAGCAGCAACTGTTCGAATTGTCCTATCACTTGCAGTTCACCGCGGTTGGTCTCTGCATCATCTTGACGTAAAAAATGCTTTTCGCAATGGTGTTCTCTCCACGTCGGTTTATATGAATCAACCTCCAGGATTTTTCGATCCAAACTATCCTAATCATGTTTGTTGCCTTTTGAAGGCATTATACTGTTCGAAACAAGCACCTCGTGCTTGGTTTTAACGCTTAAGCGACTTCTTGGTCTCTTTGGGTTTTCGTTGCAGTCATGTGGACACATCTCTATTTATTTTATCACAAAGCAAACTCCTTTTAATTCTTCTGGTTTATGTCGACGATATCATTCTCACCAACAATAACGATTCCCATATCTCGGCCTTCATCAATCGTATGCATTCTGAGTTTGCGATTAAAGATATGGGTCGCCTTAGTTACTTTCTTGGTCTTAAAGTAACTTACACACCCGATGTTTTTTCTCTCACAAGCCAAATATGCACGAGATATTCTATCTCGCACCAAGTTGCTGGAGGCAAAACCGGTATCGACACCACTTCCAGCCGGTCTCGCGCTCACTACTCATGCCGATAGCTATGATGATGTTACCGGTTATCGCTTTATCGTTGGTGCGTTACAATATTTAGCTATTACTCGTCCCGACCTCGCTTTTGCGGTAAATCACGTCAGCCAGTTCTTGCAAGCTCCAACTAATGATCACATTCAAGCTGTCAAGCGCATATTGAGATATGTCAAAGGGACATTATCACACGGTCTCTCCTTCTCGCGCCTTCCACTTGCGATTTGGTCACTTATTTCGATGCTGATTGGGCTCGCTATCCTGACTCTCGTCGATCTCCCTATGGATATACTATTTTTCTAGCTGGTAATCTAGTGTCGTGGAGTGCTAAGAAGCAACCTACCATTCCTCGGTCCAGCTGCGAGTCAGAATATCGTGCCATTGCTTATACTGCTGACGAGGTGCTTTGGATCTTGTCCATTTTGCGTGAGTTGCACGTCGACCTATCTTGGACTCCTAATCTATTTTGTGACAACAAGAGTTCGGTTTTTATGTCACAAAATCTAGTTGCTCATAAATGACCAAAGCATATTGATATTTATTATCACTTCGTTCGTGAATTTGTTCAAAAAGGCACCCCTGGTCGCTGAGTTCCCGCCTCTGAATTACAAATTGTCGATATCTTCACAAAGGCACTGTCCAATCAGCTCTTCACGTCATTCCGCAACAAGCTTCGGGTATTCCAAGTTTCGATGTCTCGCTTGAGGGGGGATGATAAATAATAGATATGCATGAATCTTCCATGCAAATCGTTTTAATCAATTTAGATATATAATATATTTAGGGTTTTGATCTATCTTTTATGTAATTTGCGTATCTTTCATATCTTCTGTAACTCTTATATATATTCATCAATAAAACCTAATTCAGTGTGGCCAATAATATATTTTCTATTAAAACTCAATTCAATATATACTGCATTAATATTTTTTGAAGGTATCTGGACTAGCTGCATGGATTCATTATATTTTTTTAGCTAAGAGACTATTATGAATTTTATCACAATGTGTCATCAGTAAAGTATATTTTAGATTCTTTTTACGTCAATTTTACTCGTTAAAAATATGTTAAGTCACAACTAATTTCCACATACATGTCAATTTTCACCTAAGATTTAATGTCCGACTCCACATTATAAGGCTATTAATCACTAATAATATTTTGGCAAAAACTTGCGTTAGGCAGGCCTAAACGGTTTAGGCGGGTTTTATCCTACCCAAATGGGTTCACCCATCCCAAATAGGGTATATTATATGGGTTTGGACTTGGGTTAATGGATAAAACCCACCTAAAGATTGGGTTAATGGATAAAACCCGCCTAAATCGTTTAGGCCTGCCTAACCCAAGACCTTCCCTAATATTTTTGATTATTAAAACTAAGCACTGGGATAAAATTACGAAAAAAATAAACTGTATTTTAAGAACCAATATAGCAGAGTAAAATTCATGATAAAAAAAAAACTTACAAAACAATGATAAATTTAACCTTTTGAGTATGCAGATAAAGAACATATTAAACTTTCGAAATGACTATTTTAGTTAATTAAAATTTTAAAATTAATTTGTTTAAACATTGTAAGTTTTAAATTCCCTACTATACTCTTATTAAAAACGAGTTGTTAAGAATAAATAAGTTTTGATTATTGTAAAAAAAACAATTAGTAACGAAATTTAAAAAATTTCACTCAATAATGATAAGTTTGTAACAAACTTAGAATAAAAAAGGTAATTAATGTGTGTACATGAGTATCATCCGAAATTCCGAATGAAATCTAATGTGATATAAGAAAATCGATTAATATCTATTCAATATTCAATAATATGAATAGATAAAATATTAAATAAACCCTTTCTAAAGAAATAGTCATTAAATATTAATAACTAAAAAAAAATTTAGAACTCGCGCGACAGGCATAGAAAATATAATGTGATATATCTGTAAAAATCTTTTTAAGATACTCTTTTCAAAATATGTATCAGAAAAATCTTTTTAAGATACTCTTTTCAAAATATGTATCAGAAAAATCTTTTTAAGATATATACTAATTTTCAAAATATATACTCCATAAAATAATCTTTTGTTATCTTTTTCATCAAAGAAATCTTATTAAAAAAAAACCACCGTCTTCTCTTTCAATAAATTGTGGATGAAATTGTTTAGTTGTTGAATGCCCTTGTTCAACCATGAAAAGGCATGCAGCGATGATGTATGGTTTATTTCCAAACGTCAACGATGATATTGGAATCGAAGTTCTGTCGCGCCTGCCATTCAATTCACTCTTGAGATTTCGAAACATCAACAAATCATGGCGCCGAGTCATCGACTCACCATTCTTCAGAAAACTGCATATCGAAAAGCAATTATCCGGCGACGACGACGACGATCCACTTCTCCTCAAGTTAAGTCATACTGCATTATCCCTTAGTGATGGGCGTTGTCAATGTATTCAAGAGCTGTCAATACTGCAACTACATACTCAGAAGTTGCTCAACCACTTCCCGTCAACATACCATGATTTCATGAATAACAACATATTCACACTTTCTTCTCAATCAGTTCATGGTTTGGTTTGCTTCTACACAGCCATCTCACCCAAACCGATCGCTCTCTGCAACCCTTCCCTTGGAGAAATCGAAATTCTCCCATTATCTCCTCCATCTCTCGGCTATCTCAGGCGCGTCGTCGGACTCGGCTACGACGACCTCGAAAAGGACTACAAAATAGTGCAGTTTTCGGAGGTGGAATCACGTCCGTACCCCATTGTGGAAGTATATTCAAGAAAGAGAAATACATGGAGGGCGCTGGCCGTCCACAAAAGCTACTTGGTCGATTATCCTCTACTACAAAATGTGGATCCATCATCTGCTGTCGTGGCTCATTGGTTAGGGACAGTAGAGAAATCGATTAACGGAGTCAGTATATTAGAGGGTGCAATAATCTCATTCGACATGCGCAGCGATGCGTTGAAGGTGATGAATATTTCATGTGTAGGGTATTCCAAAATAGTTAAAATCTTTGTCAAGGAGGATTTATCGTTTACGATGCTTGCTCACCCGGTTGATTCTGTGAGGACAAATATTATTAATATATGGGAGTATAAAAGAGAATGGATCAAAGTGGGGACACTCCGACCGTTTTCTCATGAACCGGCGATGTGGCCGGTGGCGATTTGGAAGAGCAATGGACTGATTTTAAAGAATTTCTCCAAGAAGATTGAATTGTTTCTGTATGATATTAAAAGTGGAGCGACAGTTAAAAGTTTTAACTTACCATCGGTTCTGGATTCTGCTTTTGAGTTTATCAAGTACCGGGGAAGCTTTATTTCACCCTAATTACTTGTTGGGTTTCAAATTGTTGTATGACATTTTTTAATATAATAATTAAATCATTTTATGATTATTTGTTCACTTAAATTTATTAATATATGTTCAATGGTATGTATCCTTATTCTTGTATAAATCAATTCGAGGTTATTAATTCAAGTAACATAAAATCTTACATTCAATCTAACAAACTTTATAAATTTAGTCGATATTAATATCTTAATTGATATTTAGTGTGGCAACTTAGAATTGATTAATTTGAAGCAATTTATATAGGGATGTCAATTTAATCCGGGATCGATGGATTGATCCGAATAATCCGAGCTAAATATCGGGTTAAGGTTGGAAAGTTTTTAACCAATAAGAAAGCGGGTTAAATGGTCCGAGCTAAACGAGTTGCGGATTAAATGGGCTGGACCTATATTCAATTTTTTTTTAAAAAAAAATCAAAATATTTAATACAATTAAAATATTAAATATTGTAAAAATAAATATCAACTATTTTATACTAAGACTTATTTTATATTTAGATGGAAGTGTTTAAGCAAATTTTATGTCATACAAATGATACCTATATTTTCACTATTAAGAAATATTATATTAAATAAATTATCTAAAAGAATATTTAAAAAACTATTGATTTCCAAAATATTTGTTATTATTGTAAATAAATTTAATTCTTAGAGTTATTTATATTCACAAACTTATCAAATTATAGTTTACTTTATGTCATAGCAAATTATTTAAGATAATTGTGAGACCTCATCAAATTTTCATGATATCTAATAAATTATTATATATATTTATATATATATATATATTACAATATGATAAATCATGCAATATTCTTTTGAAATCAGTATATTTAATTAATTTATTTAATATGATGTTAATGGAGTTGTATAATTAAATAATATAATTATTTAATTTATCTAATGTCTTAATATACAAGATTTTATGTTAGTACTAAATTATAAAAATAATTATATATATATATAATTAATTTTATTAATAAAATAATTAATATTCAAGCTTAATAAAAAATAAAAATAAAAATTTTAATTTTTGTCAGCCCGACGGGCCAGCCTAAAAGTCGAAGGGTTAGGGTTAGGATTGAGAATTTCCAACCCGACAAAAGTTGCAATCCGTTTAGCCCAGACCGATGAACCACAGCCTAATAGGGCTGACCCGAAGCCTGACGGGTTAGCCCGTTTGACATCCCTAAATTTATATGATTAATATATGCTCGACTTATGATAAACAATCAAATATATTATAAATTTTAGTCTCAAATTTATTGTCACAACCATAGTGGAAATATACATATAAAGATTATCTCATGATTTTTTAATACCAAACTTCTTGATTAGTTGACGGACTCATCAGTGTTCGCTTTTCATATGATTGACGCTCATATCCACAAATTTATCTAATTGACGCACACATCAACAAATTCAGATAATTGACTCATTGATTCACATTTCAAATAATTGACGGATACATCCATATTTCATATTCATTTGACGCATATATACACCCACATATATTTGACTCATTGATCACGCCTTGGTTCACCTCCCGATCGACTCAACTCTATGCTCAAATCATTTGACTAAGAGGAGCATATAGCCAACACAAAAATATAGTCAATTTAAAAACAAAACACATTTTATCACTTTGTTTTCAAACACAAAGCCCATGACTCAAAAATATGCTTTGAATTAGATCTTCGATCCTGACGACTTGACAATTTTTCTCACGTTGTATTGAATTATCCCACATCAATCATGGACTTGAGAATATACCGGTTTTAAGGATCAGTTTTGGCAAGGTTGTCTTCACCTCAACTTTTGCACTTAGCAACTTCGCCCATGTTGTATCCGGAGAAGTTGCCAGTTACCACCTATTAACAATATTCATATCGTATCTCATAGATAGATATAGATATGTATCTTTAGCGTTTATGTTTATCTTTTAAGATCCTTTTCATATCTTTGTAAACTCTATTTATAGTTGTTTCAATAAAGTTTACTTTCACGGCAATTATTCAAATCATATCACCACCAATGTACTTCACTTCAACTAATAGTGGAGATGAGTCCGAGTAGACAGAAATTGTGTACTTCCAAGAATATCATTGTACTTGGTTCAACTAAAAAAAACTAATCATTTCTAAATAATACTCCCTCCGTCCCGTTAGAATAGGCCCACTTACCTAATTTGGCGTCCCAATTAAATTGGCCTTTTTCCAAAAATGGCAAGCTTTTCACACACAACAATAAAATATTCATTCCACTAACTCATTCTACACTCACAACTCTTAATTTCTGTGCCGAAAAGAAAGGGGCCTATTAAAATGGGACGAAGGGAGTATTTTTGTTTATTAACCCTACTTGCACGCTTTATAAATATCTTCCTTTTTCAATATTTCAGCTGGCAGACCTTATACAAATTTGTGTTTCACGTAGTGACTCATCATTTTGAAGTTAAGATGATTAAAGAAAAGATATAATATTTATGCTTAATTATATTATTTTCAACTCAAGAAATAGTAATTTAAAAGAAAATACCTTTGTAATATCCCGGTTCTAAATTAAGTTAATATAAGTTTAATTTTGTAAATAAATAAAGATTGATTTATTATTTGATATTAATTACAATTAAAATAGAAAACGACACCCAATGTTGGATATAAGACCGTTTCTTGCAAGGTATAAGCCTATGGGCGTGTTTTGAGAAAACCTAAGTGGCCATGCATTCACATTTTACATGGTAAATTTGAGTGCGGCAAATTATTATTCTAAAATAATAATATCGCAGCTTATCAACAACTTACACTCGAAAGATTTGTTTCTTATACCGAGCTAAGGTTTGCTTGGAAATAAAATATGGAATGATAGAAAATGATTGAAATGAGAATCAGAAGCCCGAGGAATAATTTATAAATTATTGTATCTCCAAAAATTTGGAAAATTATATGAACGAGTTCGACTCGTTAATTGAAGTATTTTCGTGGATTTACATGTTTATTTGGTAGAATGCATGTAAAATTAGAGATTCACAAAATTAAATTATCGGAGGTAAATACACGCGAGTAAAACCGGAGAAAACATTTGGCAAAGAATTTGCCACGTCACGGCAGAGGAAGGCGGTGGAAATCACTGTGCAAATTGATAAAAAAGATAAACAACTCCATTTCAGCACAAAATTATCTCATTTCTCTCTCTTGCTGCCCGTCGTACGCCACCGTTCCCCACCCCTTGTTTCTCGCCTCCGTCCGACCAAATCGCCACACCTACGTCTGAGATAAGTACATCCATACGATGCCCTCACTACAAGGATCATGTGGAGCTTGGTATCGCTCCGATCTGTTGCAAAATGAGCGAGTTATCGCCATCTGAAGTTGACCCGCCGGTAAGTCGGTAAATTACGTTATTGGCATAGAACTCGTATCAAACAATGATGGATCGTCAGTTTAGCTTCATATTAGTGTTCCTCATGATTTTAGGAATATTTTGGTATGCTTGGATCGCCCCCCATCGCCGGAAATCCAAAACCGTAGTGGAACCTTCATTTTCACCGGTGAGTTTTCTTCAAGTTAATATTTCCGGTGAGATTTTTCAGTTTCAGACCATGTATTTCACGTTTATATGGTCCTAGCTTGTTCATAAATACATGTTGATGAGTTTTGGGGGTCAGAATGACCAGAGTTGGTCGGGATTTGATTTTGTGTCGCAGCTTGCGCACGTCGCGTGTTTCTTGTTTTTTGTCGACTTAGACATAGGTCGACACCGCCGGCACGAGTCGACGCAATGACGTCAACTGACGAGAATGGCGGCGATCGCCGTGGCTGGCTTCCGGCGACGCGCACAACTGCTCTCTGTTTTCCTGCTTTCTCATTTTCTCTCACGTGTATACAAGTGTATATATATATATATATATGTAGTAAAATAAAAAAAGTCTCTCTCTCTCTCTCTCTCGTAACTATATATATATATATATATATATATATATATATATATATGTATATAGGGTAGTGATCAGGTGAGAATAGGAGTTACTATGAGAAATAAGAATAGATCTCGCGCGTCCATCTCATCAAATCGACGAACATGATTCATTCTCAGCAAATTGAAAAACGCGGCATTTTTTCCGCAATATCCTGCAGTTTTAGCCTTTAAAGGCTAAAACTGTAAAAATACTCAAACACAAACAGCAACCTGCATTTTAAGCCCGATTTACTTCATTTTTACATAAATAAGAATTAAAAAAATTAAACATCTTCTTCTTCAAAGCAGCAACGCGAACATAGTCCCAATAAAACTCAATACCATCATCAACAGTTTTAAAAACTCTGCCCTTAAAATGCTTCATCTCATCAACACACTTTGGAATAAATGAACCTGTAAGATACAAAAATGCATAAATTTAACACTAAAGATGCACAATATAAAAGTAAAAATGAACGTCGATCTGAATAAAATATTTTTTAAACTATATTCATGCACAATTAACAAAGTCGAGATCGAACACGAATGCGAAATCCAGAAACAAAGAAAAAAAATCTGATCGATTGAAGAAATATAAATCAAATCGAACGAAGAAGGAAGAAGAAGACATCAAATCGCGCGAAGAAATGAATAAATGAACCTGTAAGATACAAAAATGCACAAAGTTAACACTAAAGATGCACAATATAATAGTAAAAATGAACGTCAATCTGAATAAAATAATTTTTTTAAACTATATTCATGCACAATTAACAAAGTCGAGACCGAACACGAATTCGAAATCCAGAAACAAAGAGAAAAAAATCTGATCGATAGAAGAAATATAAATCAAATTGAACGAAGAAGGAAGAAGAAATCAAATCGCGCGAAGAAAGGAATAAAAAATCTGATAAGATACTATTTCAGATTTAAAAAAAACTAAAATTACAAAAATAACCTTAATTTTGCAAAACTGCAGGATAATCGATGAAAACTGCGCACGGAGTGAAATAGATCATGAACGTTGAAATCACAAAACCAAAGACTGAGATTTATTCTCATTTCTCATACTAAAAACTATTCTCATATGATCACTACTATATATATATATACATATATATGTATGTATAGAGTGGTGATCCTATCACAAGTCCCCCTTAGACAGAAGAAGAGAATAAATCTGAATCATTATTTTTACAGTTTTAATGGTCTTGATTATTTGATAAAATTTGTATTTGAATTTTATTTTATTATTATTTAAAAACAATAAGGGTGTATTGGTATTTATTAAATACATAATATTTTCTTTTCCATAACTATTTCCTTAAATCTTTCATATATGATTTGCAACCATAATTAAATATGAAAATTATTTTGAAATATTCATTTTACATCTCTTGCAGGCGACATCTATTATCTCCCTTCCATTTGTGACACCATCTCTTCTCTCTGGCCGTCGTCGTTCTCCCACCATCCGCTGACATTGCTGTCCTCTCTCTCTTTCGCTAGTGACAACGTCGCCACCCCACCCCGCCACATTTTAACCTATCTTCAGCAAAGAAAATGAAGATGGTGCAACGAGATTGGTGGAAAAGAGTACAAATGGCTGCAAAACTGAACCAATTCATTCAAGAATCTCTTACATCACACTACAAGAAAAAAGTGAAATTGCGACCGAATAGCGACCGAAAAAATATCGGGTCGCAAAATTACGACCGAATTACAACGAAATTGCGACGGATTTTAATTTCTGGATCTTGCGAGCGTTTTACGACCGAACAGTCGGTCGCAAAATCTTTAACGACCGATCTGCGACCGTTCTAAAAAAATTTCCGTCGCTGTTTTTTTTATTTCTTTTTTTTAATTGATATATATTTGCGACCGACGTATCGGTCGCAATTCGGTCGCTGTATTTTGTTTTAGGGGTGGAAAATTAGAATCTCCCCCAAATCCCCAAATCGTAAAATAGGGTGCGCCCCTCTCCCGTCGGCAACTCTCGACTGGTCCACTTCCTTCTCCGGCATCGACTGTAAGCTCAACGCCTCTCCTCTCTCTCTATCTTTCATTTGCTTGATTTTAATCACCGCCCCTACCGCAGCCTGGGTCGTCGTCGTCGCCGTTCAGCCTGAAGCTTGACAATCCACTTTTCCTGTGAGTTCAATATTTGAGTTTTCAAAATGTTTGATATGGGTTATTTTGTTGAGCAGTAGATTATGTTGAATATTTTGTGAAAACACCCGGCCTGAATGTTTGTTTATTGCTTAGCATTTTGCTTCAATGAATCCTATGGCTAAATTTATCATACGGTTCTTGAACAACTAGGAAACAGGAATTTGTAGGCATGTCGGTTTGGCTTGATGATAGTTGAGGCATTAATAAAGATCCAACTGTACCACTTATGCATGTGCACATGCTTAATTTGAACCTACTGTTTTTCTGTGTTTTTTCTTTCTTGAGACCATTCTTTATGCGTTGGTAGTTGCAGCAATGATCTTTTAGACTTTT
>JAPKLW010002941.1:42436-57599 GCA_026898455.1 Plectranthus barbatus | reverse complement strand
TTTCTTCCAACTCCGCAAATGTTGGCTTTATTCAATTGAATAAAGTCGAATTGAATTTTGGCAGGATAAAAAGCAGACTTTCAATAGTAATATTTTTGCATCTTTGTACTATTAAATTCAGAAATACATGTGATATTTATTCCAACTCCGCAATAAAGTCGAATTGCATGTGTTTGCATGCATGTGAATTAAATTTGAGCCAGTTCCATATCATTTGGCCGAGTTCCATCCACAATCGGGTAGTTCCATCCAATTTAGCAGAGGTCCATTTGTTAAAATAATTTTGACTTCCATCCCAATTTTGCGAGTTCCATCCGCAATCGGCGAGTTCCATCCAATTTAACAGATTTCCATTTGTTTAATTAAATAGCGAGTTCCATCCGCAATCTACGAGTTCCATCCCAATTTTTGGCGAGTTCCATCCAAAATCGGCGAGTTACATCCGAAATTGAGAAGTTCCATCCAAAATTGGCGAATTCCATACGAAATTTGTTAAGGTCCATCCCATTTAGGCGAGTTCCATCCCAATGATATTGACTTAATGAAGACCAACATGGCAACATCCATCTATGCGTATTATTTTGTTTTTTATAAGATTATAAATGTTTAACATCGTAAATTCAAGCACACTCCCAATTGAATTTACGTAAATAATAAAACAATTTGCTACAAAATTTGAAGCGATAAATTACAAACAAACTCACAATTTTATTAATAATTTTCTAAAATATGACACAATTTGATACACATTTTAATAGAAAACACCGAGTTAGTGAAGGAGATGTTGTATTTGTTTCTTCACCTTGATGTCTTTTCCAGAAACGAAGAAGCGGACGCGGAGGTTATATCTCCATAACGTGATCGCTACTCCATGTGACGTAGGAAAAATCCTCTTCCGGGGAGGAGATAGCAGTGCCGCTGGGTCTCCTTCATCTCTTTCGCTGCTTAAATATATTAATTAGTGAGCACCGAAATTGTTAGTCGGTGGAGAGAGTGTCTGCTTCTCGTAAGCCACCGGGTTTCCATCAGAAATAGCTATCATTGATGCTCACTAACTAGAACCTTTCATCTCTTTTCCCGTAACGGAGAAGCAAGGGTTGATCGGCTGGAACCCTCTTTTGGTGGCTTTCATTATTTCTGGTTTTGGGAAAAGGAGAAAGATGTCAAGGAATCCGGATGAAGGATTTTAACTTACATGTGACGTAGGAAAAATCCTCTTCCGGATTGTTTGACGTAGGAAAAATCATCTTCTAATTGATTGGAATCAAAAGAAATATGTGATATATGCTTCAATAAAAAAATGAAAAAGAGCAAGAGAATAGTCATTTGTAGTTGTTATGTTTTTCGAATGAAATGAAGTGAAGTGAATTTAAATAGAAGGGACTAGTGGAATGAATTTGAACAATCTACTTGGTCGATAAATGGGTGCATTTATTCACTGAAAAGTTAAATTTGCACAGAGTGATGTGATATGTCAATGACTTGCAAGTGAATTATTTTGATCAATTTTGGCCAAATTCCATCCCAATTCGCCGAGTTCCATTTTAATTTGTCGAGTTCCATACAATTTGACAGAGTTCCATATCATGTTATTTAATAGCGAATTCCATCCCATATTAGCGAGTTCCATCTCAAATTGTCGATTTCCATTCCAAAAACGTTGAGTTCCATCCAGTTTGATAGGGATCAATTTGTTTATTATTGTGGCGAGTTCCATTCCAATTTGGCGAGTTCCATCCCAAAATGGTGAGTTCCATATCAAATCGGCCGAGGTCCATCCCATATTGGCGAGTTCCATCCCTATGCGAATTAATATATTTTTTATAAAATTGTAAATGAATAACATCTTAAATTCAAGCACAGTCCCAATTGTATAATTTTTATTTACATTAACGATATATAATTTAATATTTTGCGACAATATAATTTTTATTTTATTGCACAATATGCCTAAAATAATACACATTTTGATACACATTTTGATTATAGTAATTTGTGAGCAACAAAACTGCAAAACGGGTGATCACTTCCCAGTTCGAGCTCACTTATTATAAGCGCTCATCTCTTATCCCGTAGAGAGGCCAATCCCGATGTCCTGGAACATCAGGTGATTGCTTGCCCCATTTGTAGTTCCAGGAAATAAGAGACAGTGCGGAGGAATCCGGCCCAAGGACACCTACTCGATGTGACGTAGGAAAAATCCTCTTCCGGACTGTTTGACGTAGAAAAAATCTTCTTCCATTTTTTGTGGAGATGTCACTAATTCTTTCATCAATATTCATAAAGGATGATGGAATAAAGATAGAAAGAAATTAAACCGCCATTTGAATTTGGATGATTTTAGGAATCAAGAAAAAATGAGATGGAACTATACAAAATCACCTTTATATAGAAAGGAATAGTAAATGGTTGGGTAGACAAAAGTGTAAGAGTCACATGCATTATATGAGAAACTTTGCAGAGTTTCACTTTCACGTGAATCTGAAATATTTCAGCATTTATTTACTGAAAAGATAAAAGAGGCATTCAAGAGTGATGTGACATGTCAGTAACAACAATTCATGAACGAAGTTGGACAAAATATTGATTATTTAGCCGAGTTCCACACCAATTTGGACAGATCCATCCCAATTGGGACGAGTTCCATCCCAATTTACATAATTCCATCCGGATTTAAACTATTATTAATCCTTTCGGCCGAGGTCCATCCCAAAATTAGCGACATCCAACCCAATTGGGACGAATTCCATCCCAATTGGACGAGTTCCATGCCAATTTGGACAAAATCTTGCTAATTTGTTTACATTAATGTTGAAATTAAACTATAATGTACGAATTAATAACAATATTCTTAAGAATATCATGTTATGGTTATATTATAGTTGAAATTAAACTATAATGTACAAATTAATAACAATATTCTTAAGAATATCATGATTTGTTTACATTAATGTTGAAATTAAACTATAATGTACGAACTAATAACAATATTCTTAAGAATATCATGTTATGGTTACATTATAGTTGAAATTAAACTATAATGTACGAATTAATAACAATATTCTTAAGAATATTATACTACTATAATGTACGAGTTCCACACCAATTTATCGAGTTCCATCCCAATTGGGACGAGGTCCATCCCAATTTACATAATTCCATCCGGATTGAGACGATTATTAATCTTTTCGGCCGAGTTCCATCCAAAATTAGCGACTTCAATCCCAATTGCGACGTGGTCCAGCCCAATAGGACGAGTTCCATCCGAAATGGACAAAATATTGATAATATTGCTACTTATATAATTAATAAATTAGTCCTCTAAATTGGGATGGAAGTACTCCAAATTGGGATGAAAATACTCAAAAAAGGGATGAAACTCGGTGATTTTGAATGGAATTCGTCCAAATTATGCCAAAAAACCAAGAATATGCGGCTCAATTAACTAAAACAAAAACCAACTTATTCGCACTCAATTAACCAACCCAAAAAACCATCATATTCCATCACAATGAACCAACCAAAAAAACCAAGACATTCAAACAAAAATAATTCAAAACATATCAAACCAATATATTCGAATATCTAAATAAACAATTTAAAATATCATGTTACAAATTCTACATCACTCATCAAATGACAAATCAAATAAGCAATGAGCCATATACAATCGATATCTATCTTGACATCCTTCCCTTTCGGCCCAAGGTACATTCGGGCGCCCACAAATCAACTGGTCCATGAACATGCATGCATACACTGATTCACTGTAATGATCATAAGCTTCGAACCCTGGAGCAAAGTCCACTGCCATCTTTTCCGTGTACGGCGTCAGACCAAGCGTGCTCTTGTCCCAGTATTTCCCATCAGTCAAAAATTTGTGGAGCTGATCTGTGATGCGCCGTACTGCTTCACATCTGTATCTCCTACCAACCTGATTTTGTCGTTTGACTGTAGCATCATATATCCAACAACTCCAAGTTGACAGGTCGATTTTCAATGTAAACCAATGCTCTCCAACATTATACGGTATGATTAGCTGGAAAAAAATAATTTGTTATCATAACTTAACAGGAATGCTCAAATATTTAATTAAACAAATACTTACCACAGACGCATTGTACCACGACCGAGAACATTGACTATCATTTCCTTCGATGAACTCAAGCAATTCTGCCGAAACACCCGGTGGCTTTGATCGAGCCGGCAAAGTTACCGGATAAGACTTGTTGAATAAAAGCTATATTTCATATAAAAAACGAAACATGTAAATAACATGAATAATTAATAAAATAAATAAATAAGTTCTAACCTGGAATTTCGGGGTGAGAATGCGAACTTCATCGGGATTACAAGCAGAGAGGACAAACTTGTTATCTGAAATCAATTTCACACTGTGGGCATGTAAAAACATGTTAAATAAAACTCAAATATTTAATTAAATAAATACAACAACGAATTTAAATAAATAAATTCTCACCAGAGGGCGTGAACAAACATCTCTATCTGCGGCACGGTTAAGTATGTGTATGAATCTTCCAGTTGTGCAAAAAAGGCATTCGTAAGCCGCAGGCCACTTGTTTGAGAGATGCGGGCCTTATCTGCTGGACCTTGCCGGAATGCTTGGTAAGATTGCCTAATGACCTTCTTCACAGAAAGAGGTCCAAAATACTGGACAATGGGTTCCATCTCATCGTCATCATCACCATCACCTCCAGATGTCTGCATTGCAATTAAGATTAGTAAATTAAATCGCAAAATAGGACTAAACTATATAAAATATACCTGTGGTGCCTCAGAACGTGGCTGTGGCTGTCGCTGTTGCAAAATACTGGATAACCGGGGCTGAGACTGTGGCATTGGTTGAGAGGACGAAGCATCTGATCGCTGGCACGAAGAAGTAACCACTTCTTTAATGAACTCCTTCAAAGTTGGAACAACTTCATCCAGCACCCAGTGTTTCACATCGTCTAACACGAATTGTTTGATTTTTCCATACATTTTCGCATCTCTCTCTTGCCTACGTTCTTCCCCGCCCGATGATGAAGAAGAACTAGGTATCCTTGCCCGTTTCTGTCGTCTCTTCTTTCTCTGTACCGGGGATGGTGGCTCCGAATCATGCCCAGTCTCCATTTCGGGATGCTCGTCATGCGAAAATGGCTCCTCAGTCTGCACATGTGCCTGCTCATTGGGAGCCTCCTCCTCCTCCAGAATCTCGTTCGTCAAATCATTGATCTCCACTTCTACCATGGTACCGCCACTAACCCAATCTTCAAACCCAGTGTGTACTGGTATCTCTAGATGAGGGTTATTCTCATCCAAATCTTCAATCATTGACCCTTCACATTGTTTAAGGGCATGTGTAGATATCGGAGCCACATAACTCACACCCATCTTGTCAACTCCTTGTGCAGATCGCCAATAATCGGTACTCATCTCAGAACGCGAAGGAAGCAGGGCGGTTGACACAATGAGCTGCAAATTTTAAAAATATATTAGATAATATAATCAGTTTCCCGTTGAAAACAAATAAAACACTGAAATTTCATTTTATTACCGGTTGGGAGAAGAAGGCTACCCAGTTTTTTACACTGGATCTTCTGAACCGCCACTTCAGCATACGTGGCTCAGCATTGGCTTTAACTAACCGGGCACATGCCTGCCCCAACTCAGGAATGACCTCATAGGCCCAAACCTAACAACATATAAAAAAATTAAACTATTTTCAACAAACATTTATCACAAAGATGAAGATAAAAGATGGTGACAATTTCATACCTGTAGTACCCAAAATGGACCTGGAAGATGAAGGGCTTTTTTCTCAAGTTGAATCCGAGTAGTGGGTATATGCGTTTTGTAATAGAGCAGTGCTTTGTATGCATATGTACCCCATGGAAATCGGTTCCAATCATTTTGATCCTCACTTAAAACATACAACCACTTTTCTATTTTTCTTTTTTCAGTATACCCTAGTCCAAAAAACCAAAATGCTAATATATTGGCAACCCTAAGGTACAATAAACTGTGAGTACTATCAATCTTTTTGTATTGAAACCTATCCAAAAGTTCTTTACTACTTAGGATTTGACCACCGCAAAAGACTTTAAATACAGTACTAGATTCTAAATCATGGCGTGCAGTAGGATCAAAAGTGGCTTCTCCAAAATTCAAACCAGAAATAAGGGCGAATTCACTCTGTGAAAACATGATATCCTGCCCACTGACTCTAAACCGTAACAACTCTGGATTATTTGACTGAGTCTCATGACTAAATAATTCAATTAATGATAAAGACGAACTAAGTCCATTGTCCGACCAATCCAACCAATGTCCAAAAACCCCGTCCCGAAACTCATTAACCAAACCCTCTTGTCCTATATCTAACAAAGTTTTCTTAATGATGTCTAGGACCTTACATTTATAATATAAATTAGTCTTAGGTTTACTTCCATGGACTTCATATCGAATATATTCAACCGGCTGCATATCAAAACCAAAAAAAAAAAAATTAAACCGCAATCACATGCACGGTTCTAACATCAAATCAACAAAACTCAATATCAAATGCACGATCAAAACAGGACAAATTCAATAACAATTCATTCACAACTATGCATTATATAACTAACATAAACAAATCAATTCAATCCAAAAACTAATAGATATCACATAATCAAATCAAAAACCATAAACATATCGGTTTTCTTAATATAAAACAGTGAATAAAATCTGAAAAAAAATGAAAAACAAACATGCATACCTGTGAAGTCGACATTTTCGCCGGTGGTGGGTGTGCGGTCGCCGGAAATAATATTGGAGGGGGACGAAGGGTGGTGGTTTGAACAGTCGTGCGATTGAATTCCAGATGCAGCCGTCTATTGTCGAGTAATTCACGCCCAATTTTTAGGTTAGAATGAAAAGGGATGGAACTAAACAAAACCCGAGTTCCAGCTATATTGCTCGACTTCCATCTCAATTGACCGAATTCCAGCTGATTTTGTTGAACTTCCAGCCGAATTTCCAGCATTTATTATTCGAAAAAATGTCGATTTAAATTATTTAAACTCCGACTTCCATCCGAAATTTTGAGTTCCATCTCAATTAGACTACTTCCAGCTGGATTGTTATACTTCCAGCTCAATTTAGAATAAAAGATTATTTGAATTAATTCTGGATTTAATATATTTTTATTGCGACTTCCATCCCGATTTTTATAGTTCCAGCTCAATTAGCCGACTTCCAGCTGGATTGTTCTACTTCCAGCCCAATTTCAAAAAATATATTATTTGAATTAATTCTGGATTTAATATATTTTTATTGAGACTTCCATCCGGATTTTTCTAGTTCAAGCTCAATTAGCCTACTTCCAGCTGGATTGTTCGACTTCCATCACAATTACAATAAAAAATATTTGAATTAATTCTGGATTTAATATATTTTAATTCCGACTTCCATCCGGAATTTAATAGGATTTCCAGCTTCTTGACGTATTTCCAGCCTCATTTCATATGACTTCCATTCGAATTATTAGTCCAAGGATTTATTAAATATATTTTTTCCCATTTTGCAGAATATGATTTAATATATTTAAACACGTCTTCCAGCCGGATTTATTCGAGTTCCAACTGGATGTGCATTTCCAGCCGAATCTTAAATATTCAATTACAAATATTATATTAAATTATGAGGACTTATCTAAAAATAATTAAAAAAATGAGTTGTGTCAAAAAAATTAATAAAGAATGAAGCCGTTACACAGTTCACACAAATCAAGAGAAGTGATGTTGTGATTAAGACATTTTAACCTAAAAAATTTCACTTTTGTTATTTTGTGGAATTTTTCATAAGACTTGCTATACATTAATTTTGCTTTTTAATTTTTGCTATTCCAGATTTTACCTCATTAAATAATGTGGAGAATTTGAGATATTAATTTAGTGAATGAAATAAATTGAAAATAATTAAAAGGAGAGGGAGGGGTACAGACATAAAGCACCGGTTTTCACGGTATAAAAGGACGAGGTTGCAAAAGCTGTTCTTCGACACGTGGCAGTACAATCCACCGTAGATCCTCATGCAGATGTATCCCATCTGTAGATCACTCCTAGTTGATCATCACGATTCACGACAGAATAGTGTAGAGAGAGAGAGAGAGATTCAAACAGAGAGTGAATGCTGTGTGTGTGTGTGTGTGTGAGGGAGGGAGGGAGAGAGAGTGAACTATACGTTTTTCATATCATCAGAGTTCGGAACATAATGGATAATAATAATAATCAAATATTGAAAATAATTATATAGTCTAGTTGATTACAGCCAACGGCAATTTATTGGAATATAGGTAATAGTTATAATCTATTAAAGAAAGGAATTAATAGTTAGTATTTTCCCGTTGAAGATCTTCTGAAAAAATGTATATGTTCAACCAAATGTATTCCATCTTATCTTTTACATGATCAACACAAAGGTTTATTCACTCGTACGGATTTAGCTAGAATTGAATAATAAATAGGTGTAGAATTGGTTTATTTCTAATGCATACCAATTCAATTATTTTCATTTTGAGACAAAATTAAGAGTGTAATTTAATATAATTTGTTAATGATTAAGTTTGTGTAAAATAAATAAATAGAATATATAAAATGAAAAATGAGGAGTTATTAGTTAAAAAGGAAAGAAAACAACCCCAATTAGAGTGAGAAGAAAGAGATGGAGGTTAGTAGGGAGAAAGGGGTAAAAAAAGCTGATGTGGTTTGCAAAAAAGAGGGGAAAGAAAATAAAAAAAGAAATAGTTAATTGGTGGTGGCAGAGAAGAAAAGCAAGGGAAAGAGAAGACGCAGTTAGCTTTTTGGGGAGGCCATGGCGGCGTGGCAGAGCTCTAATTCTGCGTCTTTAATGCCAACTCCACACCAGCGGACCCGATTAATCGTCCCCATCTCCTCTCCTCACAGATAAACCCAATCCAACCAAACCCTTTCTCTTTCTCTCTCTCTCTCTCTAAAACCACGCAATCCTCTTCATTTGAAAAAAAAAAACAAAAAAAAAACAAAATCTTGTCATCGCGAGTTCATGTAAAACAAATTCTTCCTCCACATGCAAATACTCGGCAACAATTCTAGTACGGCTCTCTCTCTTTTGCCCAACAATCAGAAACACCTCAACATTATTATCGTCCATCTCAACCCATTATCAATCGTGCTATGGAATTAACACATTTCAAAGCAACTCTTCTGAGATGGCCGGCTTTTTCTCACTAGGCGGCGGAGCCACCTCCCGACCCAGTGGCGCAGCCAGCTCCGACGATCAACCCAGAACCACCCACAACCACGAAATCCATCCGGAAAGTTGGTTCCTTTTCAGAAATGAGGAGATTTCATACAAGGGTTTCGAAATTTGGCAGCCGCAGACTTCTGAACATCAGCAGCCTTCGGCTGCGGAGAATTTCCTGCAGCGTAGTGCTCCACTGCAGGATCTCTACTCTTCGGCTGGGGGTTTGGCCGTAGGGCCAAGCCGCAGCGGGTTTAGCCTGGGAGACGATCATGGATCATCTCCGAGATCGGGGTTAGTGATGATGAGGAGCAGCGGTGGAGGAGGAGGAGGAATCAGCTGCCAAGATTGTGGGAACCAAGCGAAGAAGGATTGCCCGCATATGAGGTGTAGAACTTGCTGTAAAAGCCGAGGCCTTCAGTGCCAGACTCATGTTAAGAGCACCTGGGTTCCTGCTTCCAAGAGGAGAGAGAGGCAGCAGCAGCTCGCGGCGTTGCAGTTGCAGAATCAGAGGCAAGAGAGAGAGAGTGCGAAGCGGAGGAGAGAGAATCCTGATTCTGATCCCTCTCCTTCCTCGCATCCCCTCGTCTGCACTCGCATCCCCACTACCACGTCAGGTATTTACAATCAAATCTATGTTAGTGATCACACTTTCAAAAAAAAAAATCTATGCTATTGTTTTTGTATAGATTTACGACAGAAGAGAGAGAGAGAGAGGATATTATCATATGAAATCAAAATCAAAACCAAAATCGAAATCAAGATATCTGTCTGGCGTCATGTCAGTGTGTTGGATCACTGCATATTTCAGTAGACAAACAAACAAAACAAAAATTTAAAACTTGTGTGTTTGCGAAAATCTACCTCCATACAGAAAAAAACCCATCATTTTATTTTTCTTTTACTTTTTTTCCCCACTGTTTTCGGGTATTCCTGACAACAGATTGACAATGAATTCCCTATTCCCTCTCCTCCTCTTTCTCTCTCTCTCTACAAATATATATATATATATATATATATGTATTCTTGTATGTTTGTCTATCTGTGTATATAATATGAAGTAGTTTGTTTTCATACATATGTACTTAGTTGGAAGTAGTAAAAAGTTGGCATTTGTGTACATATGATTAGGGTTGGAGCTTGGGAAATTCCCGTCAGAAGTGAGCGCGGAGGCGGTTTTCCGTTGCGTTCGCGTGAGCGCCGTCGACGACGCTGAGGCTCAGTTCGCGTATCAAACGGCGGTGAACATCTGCGGCCACGTGTTCAAGGGAATTCTCTACGATCAAGGAGCACTCGCCGCCGAGACTTCGTCTGGCGGCGGAAGTGTCAGCGCGGGAGCTGCTGCTCAGCAGCTTAATTTGATCACAGGCACTTCTGCCACCGCCACCTCCACCTCCGCCGCAGCAGGCGGCTCATTTGTTGACCCTTCTTTATTTCCAGCGCCAATGAACAACTTCATTGCCGGTACGCAGTTCTTCCCACCCCCAAGATCTTGAAAAAGGAAAAAAATTATAAAAGAAATTTGATGATCATATTTCCTCAGATTAATCTTGTGTGTGATGACTTAGTTGTAGTGGCTTGACTTTGATTTAATTTGATTTTCCACATAGAATGGTGTGTTTCTGTTGTAAAATGGGGGTCTTAATACAGAGGAAAGAAAAATTTGCACTAGCTAGAGAAAAAAGATGAGGAAATGAGGGGATTGTGTTTGATTTTTATTTCATATTTCGATGCAGCTAGCTAGCGGTTGAATTATTATTATCACCATTCTTGTTCCATACCATTTGTAAAAGGGTTTCTATTTTTTGAGGATGTTTTCCTATATTTTATAGCATTCTGATTTTTCTTTTTCTTTCTTTGAATTAATGCGTGTTTTGATGAGGGGAGGTTGCTTCTTTGTTTGGACAAAGTCATACAATTAAAACATCTTTTTCTTTCTTTTGATGTATGGCGATCCAGCCATGCAAGAATCTAATTTTCAATTTATTACTATAACATTTCTTATTTTGACAATGGAAGAAGTTTCTCTCTCTTTATTTTCTTCTCTTTTAATGTATTTATTTCCATTGGGCTTTGAAATGAATGTGTGCAGAAAAAAGGAGCTTCTTTGCGTATATTCATGCATGTTTGTTGCAGTTTTAGGCGCATTTAAGAAATATTTTATGTAATATATCTTGTGCAAATTTCTGCTGTTTTTTTCCTTTTTCAGACTGTGTCTTATCTAGTAAATGTTGCTATTTCCATTCATCTTATCTCATTACATGTTTTATATAACCATAAATATTACATATTCCTTGAATTTTGTACTACAGAGAGGCAGAATTATTCTCTTTTGGGTTTCATAGATTTACTTGTTTCTCTTGCCAATTCTAGAAATTTCCTACATATATATATATATATATATATATATATTAAGGTGGAATTGCTGTTACATTTTTTTTTGCTATAACACATATATTGGCTAGGGGCCTATAAGCCAATCTCACTAGACACAATTACAGTCTTGTTGCTACTAGAGTTAGATGGAACATGACTTTGAAATAAGCCTAACATTATAAATGAATGGATAAAAGAAAATAAAAGGTAAAAAAAAAAAACAGCTCACCACACTAGAGATATATTTCTTATTAATGGTTGGTCAAGCCTTGTTAGGCACCTCACTTTGCTCTCTCATGTGTTTTTTAAGGGTATAGAGCTAAGACAATGGAGTCAAGTCGATAAGATAAAGTGGCTATGTAAAATTATATATTCGAAAAAATTTATTGCAGTGTACATTACATAATTAGATGTTGGTGTGAACGGTTATGTAACTTACGTTTAAATTTATTTATTCATCTTAGTTTGAAAAGATTGAATTTGTGAGTTCCATGATGCATGTGTATATATAATGTCTACAGCAAATGCAATCATATATGGTTGAAGTTATAGCCTTCATGGTGCTAGTGACAATTGAGATGCAATTATATTTGGGAAAAAAAAAACCTATAATGGAATCTCCAATAATATATGTAGTAATAAATATTGATGCATTATATATGTGTCAAAATCTATTTTAAATCGTTCTTCTACACACTTCCATATTTATTTTAGTACTTCCTTCATTCCGTTAATTTAATCTCATTTCCTAAAATATAAATTAATTCTCACACATTAATAAAATGGTATCTGGTTAAAATAGGATTAATGATCAGAACAAAGGGAATATTAATATGACGATGATGGATACATGCAATTTTCTCCAGAATTTGAATGCATTTAAAGAATATTTATCTATATAATAATATTAATATATATTAATGATATCATTAAAATACAATATATTGTTTGGAAAATAAGATTTGGGTTTTGCATAATTAGTGGAGTAATTAAATATGAAGAAAAATGCTAGTTTATACTTTCCAAGGAAGTTTCTGCGGTGAGAAAAAGGCTTCTCTCAAAGATTTTGCTACTATTGCACTTTTTGTATATTTATATTTTTTAATATTTCTTTTATCGTGTTTCGCTTTACGAGACATGACATTCAATTACATATAATGCTACAACATGCAAATTCACTTATTCAAATAAATATCAACGTTTGCTTAATTTTCAATTATATTTCAATACTAGTTGAATTTGCATGTTTATCTTAACTATGAATTTTAATTCATTATCTTTAAGTATTTTCTTGAAAATAAACAATTTTTCTTGTATTATAATTTGAATAATTTAAGAATAACATTTGAAGTTTGGAATGCACTCCCTCTTTTTGAAATAAATTTCATATTGGTCACTTATAAATATTAAAGACAACTAAGAATACGTTTTGACACTTTTTTATAATTATATGGGTATACTTTTTAATATTAAATGAAGACTCTTTTGAATAAATTTTATTAAGTTTTAGAAATGGTGTTTTTCTTGGGGATTGTGTCGTTTTAGGCCCAACTATTGTACAACATTCTAAAACTTAAAATAACAGCAATTTTTGATACCCAACCCAACCGCTACATCAGCAAAATAAAGAATAAAAAATTGAAAGAGAGAAAATTGAGCAAAATTGAGGTTGACCGGGAACCAAGAGAGACCACAATGGTCTGTGGATCCCACATATACTTTTTTGGAATTCTTTATTGATTGATAAATAATAATATATATTTGTCTATATTTAATTGATCTATAATTTTTTTATAAATACAATAATCAAATTAATATATCTTTTATAGAAAAACATAAAAACAAATAATAAATACACCAAAATTCATAATTTTTTATTCTCTACAATTAGAGCCTAATTTCGATATATATATTTTTATTTTTAAATTGACTTATATATATATATACTAAGTTATTTTGTTTGAATATTTTTATATTATTTTAGTTTGTAATATTTCTGATAATATTTAGTTATATTTAATTATTCACTTTAATTAAATTAAATTATAAATAATATTTTTATTTTTATTATTCTCTAATTATATTATTTTGTAGCAATGAGATTATTATTATTTTCTTTAAGGAAATATATTATTTTCTACCAAAACTTAAAGAGTATTATATATACTATTCTTTAAAATATATTTTTGTGTGTATTATTATTAATTTTCATATCTTCTCATATTTAAAATGCAATGTTTGTAGTTATAAAATATTTGTTAAGTTTATATATATATATATATATATATAGGGGTGCACTATGGTGGAAACCCTCTCTTAGATGTGAAATAAGACTTAATCCTAGCCTTAGATTAACAATTTTAACGATTCAGATTTAAAGTTGCATTTAAAAAATTCGATGCATAAAAAGAACGAAAAAGTTGCAATAAAGGATAATTAGGTAATTTTGCAGAAAACCCCACAACTACCCACGATTACACCTCCTTAATTAACGCACAATTAATGCACAATCGTGGTAGGTTTAAACAAAATTGATTCTCGTAAATATAGGAAAATCGACAACTATGGGAACAGTTTTAAATTAAATATGGGAATAGATTTAGAATTAATGGGGCAGTTATCTTGATTAATTTTATCGAATTCGCTGCAGTATTAAGAGATAAAAGTTGCAATATTAAGAGGAATAAGTTGCATTACGCAGTTTTTTTTTAAAATCAAAAATAAATATGCACGATTTTCACCCCTAATTTTGTGGAATTTGATTTCTAAAATACTTCATTTCAAAATTAAATTATATTTGCTTCATAATTTGATGGGATTGGTTATCTAAATAATAGTATTTCAAAATTAATTTCATTTTCTTCAGAATTTTCTAAAAAATTGCAGTATTTGGATTTGTTGCATAATTTAGAGAAATAAATTGCATTGTTTAGAAGTCAAAGTTGCATATGTAGTTATTTTATTTTGTAATTAAAATAATATTTACATGATTTCCCCCCTGATTTCGTGGAATTTGATTCCTAAAATAATATAATTCAAAATTAGCTAATATTTACTTTCGAATTTTATGGGATTGGATCACTAAATTTTTGAATTTCAAATCGATATTTAATTTATGTTCTTTGGGATTTCAAATATTAAGTGATTTTAAAAGATCATAAATAAAATTCAACTTGTTATCCATAAAAAATTGCATTTTTTATACGATTTAGTTGAAGTAAATGATATAATTATTTGTAGTATTTTAATGTATAATTTACGGATCCATACAATTACACAAAAAAGTAAATTTAAAATTTTTATAAGTAAATTACTATCATTGCTATTATTATGAAAATCATGTGCAATATTATAAGCATAATTACTGCATATTTCCTGACAGCAATATCTTTACTAAAGACAAGAAAAAAATAGAAATATCACGCGACAAATACAAGCAGTAATAATAAAAGATTGCAATAAATGTGTTCTATTTGTGCATGTTTACAGGCGGAATAACTGCATATTTTCTAATGAAATTATA
>JAPKLW010002941.1:0-32834 GCA_026898455.1 Plectranthus barbatus | reverse complement strand
CATTTCTTTTCGGCACGAGAATTAAGGATTGTGAGTGTAATAGAATTAATATTTTATTAATGAGTGTAAAAAAATTTACCATTTTAAGAAAATGAAATTATTCTATGGGACAGACAAAAAAAGAAAATGAGATTATTTCAATGAGAATATGATATGAAATTATCCATTTCCACATTGACCTTTACTTTGCACCACGCACACATGAAGTTGCTTCCACATGTTCAATGTCAAATGTTAAATATACCAATTTTGGGTTTTAAATTTGACTCGATTGAAATTCTACCCACATTGCTCATACTATTCTACTTCTCCATTTACTTAAATAAGAGTCATTATGAGAAAAATATTACCACATGCATTGAGTTATATTTGTGAAACAACCAAAAAATCAGTATATAAAGTGGCATCAGGCCTCTCTAAATTAGATATACTCATCAATAACTGCACAAATTGAAATTTTAAACATATAAAAGAAAGCAGAAACTGCAGCAGCCTTGGTTAATATTCTCCTGTTAAAAGAGGAAAACAAGGCAAGACCTTGAGCTTCTTCATACCTAGACCGATGAATAGCCAGATTCACGAACCAATTACTCCAACAACAACAAAAAAAAGAAACTACCTTTCAGCTAGTATTGATCACACTTTTTCATAAACTATGCTGTGTAGTTCAAAGGGGCACATGTAGCTTCGACGGAGAGACGTTTGAGCACATTGGGGCACGGGTCTTGGCCGAAGTTGCTGTTTGATATTGTCACAGAGCAACTTTCTTGCCCAATGCACTTCTGCAAGATTGAATGCAAAGAAAACAGTTTTAGTGTGGACTGTGGAGTTGTCTTTTTAAAGGGGGGATGAATTGAAGCACCTTCTCTAAGATGGCATGTGAGGTTGAAGCATGGCACGCTCCTTGCTGGAAGCTGCCACAGGTTCCGAGAGGAGTTCCGAAGCTCGCAAACTTGATGGAAGAAATGGTATGGCCAGGACTACAGTGGAGGTGAACCTTGGGCTTGTGGAACTCTTGAGGCCTGCCGTAGCTTTCTATTTGCCAGTTTTTGATAAACGGGTGGTACTCGGCCACATCAGCGCAAACGCTGGTTAGCGATCTCTTCACAAGAGTGATCCTCGTGGGATCCCCTCCGAGCTCTTCAAATAGCAACAGCTGGTTTCGGGATGGTTTTAGCCAAGAACGCGGTAGATGATACCTGAATAAGTAGTTTGTTTGAGTCTCTACTTTCTGTGTTAGTACGAGTTCAATCGAAACCTACCATCTTTGAGTTGGCTGTCCACACCCGAGTTGGCATTTGGGTGGCCGGAAAGCTCCCGTGTAACTACATCCATTGCAACTACCAGTGGCGTACGCGGTCCAGTATCTTCCCAGACTCTGTCCATTTACCCACAGCTGGCCTTTGCCCATGCTACTCATGTCCAAAGCCAATGGCTCGTCTCCATCTGGTGCATCGAAGTAGGCCTGCAGATGTACAACACAACAGAACAGATTCATAACACACAACACTACTCTCTATCTATATTTTGATGGCATCCTAAGTCGGCCATACCTTATGCCATGTCAAGGGCTGCTGCTTCTGGGCTATGAGTGAACCCTGCATCCAGTCGACCCAAGGAAAGCTGTTTGGAGAGACGAGATTCATAGCTTCTCCCTTGAGCCCAACCTGCCTCAGGACATGATCATCAAAGCATTTCCTACACACCTAACAACTACACTAAAAATAATAACCAAATACCTGGTAAGTCCATTTAGCCCAGGATAGGTCCCGTTTTCCCTTGTCGAGTCCTAGCAATGCAACGGGACCCAACACCCCGGTGCTCCATGATTCATAATGTCCACCAATATTCTCCGATTCAAAACACACAAAATGTCATAAAGAAATAACAAAAATGATCACAAACTTTAATTGGTTAACTAGTCCTTTCACAATGAATATATGAAAATCGATCAAAAGCACTTACTGGCAATCCAACAGCCACACTCAAGAGACTGATCTTGTTAGATCCAGCGCGTAAGTTAACTTTACCCTTAAACGTAAATCTCCTGTTTTCTCTTGTCCCCGAAGCAGAGCCTAGAAAACACACGACAAGGAAATTTAGACATCGAATGAAATAAAGAAATATAAGCATTATGTTAAAAGCATTGAAAATGATTATCTACCAGATAGCTGCCCGTTCACAAAAACATGCAGAGCATGACCAGTGGAAAGAACAATTAGAGTTGGGAGCTCCCCACCGTGCAGGAAGGACTCTGATGAATCAATATCGACACTGCAAACATGGAAAAATGCTCGTTAAGGTAACCTGGCAGCTTTATCATAAGGGCAAGATCATGCATAGGTGGGTTAGCAGGCACATTGGACTTACCTAGTTGTATACCAAAGATAATCAGTAGCATCTCTTGTAACATTTATCTGTTCCAAGAGACCAACAGCGGAGAATGTTGCTCTGTCATCCAAAGAAGTTAAATCTTCATTGAATGTTTCCCAGGAAAGTACTTCCTTATTAGTCGGTAGCATTTCCATTTTCGATGTTTGAACTCCAACCTGAGAGCAGAGAAATTTCGTTTTTTGTGATGTAACCAAATTTCTAGGTGGACTAGCATATATATGGAGTACATACTTTGGCCGTATTGAAGACGTCATTTCTGCAGTCAGGAAGGATGCTGATAGACCAAGGAGGCAGGTTGTAATGCATGTTATTGAACGTTACTCTCGCCACAGACTTGGTGTCGAAATTCGAAAGAAATGCTGCACAACCGCCTGATTCTGAAGCGTATACATAAGCCTGGGGAAAAAGCAAAATATCAAAATACAACCTGCATAAGCAATTGTTCGAGAATAAAGGTAGAAAACCTGCTGAAGGCCTCCTAATGAAGTCACGGTGGGATCTGTTGAAACTAGAGCTTTTTCGCATAGCTTAACAGCTCTATGCAGTTCTTTCAGATGACCATACTTGGGTTGCCGGATCAAACCTGTCAAGTCCAAGCACTGCCGGTTTCAAATTTACTCATGTTTTCACCGCACTTTGTCCTAAACTTGAGTTGTAAAGGAAAAAACCTCATTAAGAGTAGCTTAACACCTAAAGATTTATTGATAGGTTTTTTGAGTGATGCATGAGTGAAATAGCGACGAAGGCTATTCGAGGAAATAAAATAGATCTTTCTCAGGCAACCACAAACAACCTCATGTTAGATCAACTTAGATGGAGCACCTCAGTGGTTTTTCCCTTTGCCTTAAAGATAGATAATAATAATAATCCTACTTTGGAAACACCCTTAAAAGATTATAATACTTACAATACAACCAATGATTAAATCATGAAAAAGAAAGCATCAACAGTAAATATTTGTACCATATTCATCTAGTGGAGCATCATAATCATAACTTGTAGTAATGAAAGGGCCTCCAGCAGACCGCCCAAAATTCGTGCCTCCGTGATACTGTTCACAAAGCATTGCCCATATAATTATGAAACTCCCTCAGAAGAATGAAACCATGACACTGATTTAACTATCAAACCAACCATGTAGTAGTTCACAAATGAGCCTCCCTTCTGTATGAATCTGGCCACAGCAAATGCTAAATCCTGAACCGGCCTCTCATGATTTGGACCTCCAAATTCTGTAAACCTAGTTATTGATGACAGAGAGATTTAAAAGGATCCACTCTGAAATCTAGCATCAACTAAAGAAGACTAAAGGCATCTACTTACCAGCCACTCCAAGCTTCAGTCCACATAGTTGGCTTGTAAGGTTTGTTGGGGGAAAATGAATCGCAATAGAAACCATTGCACGTGTTAATCTGCCAACAGCAGCCGGAAAAGAGTTATAAATGGAAAATTGGCAATAGGCAAAGATTCAGAACTTATACATGAAATCAGTTTCTTGTTTGATATTTTCTTCTGATATTAAGCTCAAATTTTCTGTCAATCAAATTACAAGCTAGGACATTGAGCAGAATCCATACCACAGGATCTGGAGCATCTTCTTCTTTGCACATCACCCATGGAACCCCAGTGTCTAGTGCCACGGCCATGTTCGCAGCCCAAGAAGCATATTGAAGGCCAGGAGCACCTAGTATTTTCCCTTGTGGCCCGTACTCATTTTCGATCTGTGGACAGCACACATCAATTTATCTAAGATCGTCGAACAAACTAGAAAGAAGAAGCACATACTGAAAATCACACCTGAGACAGTATAATGGGTCCACCCTGAGATTCATACAGATTCTCACTCTTCATGAGATCCACAATTTTTTCAGCAAACCCCTTCATAGCCATCTGCAGCCATGAAACCGTTTAAATTGCAATGTAGCTCAACAAAATCTTGACAGTGACTTCCCGATTAACCAATTCTAAATTTTAATGCATTTAAAGGTCACTGCTCAAATAACCTTGAAAGGCTCATTATCTGTTCTGAAGCTAATCCCTGGTACATATTTCAGCCACACAGGAAGTCCCCTGCATACACCGATGTTTTTGAATAAGAACATGAAACTAAACTAGATAGATTTGACAATATTTGCTAAAAACCAAGACCATAAGCCACAATGCTGTATAGATCTAGACATGTTAAAGGAAGTGGTTACCCAAAGTTCCATTCTGCACAAACATAAGGCCCAAGTCGGAGATGAACATACAACCCTGCTTTCTGAATTATCTTCACAAACCTCACTAGATCATATCTCCCTTCAAAGTTATACTGAAACACACACGCACAACGACAGCACCCATAAAGACATTCTTCTTCAACTAAATTAAGACAAGAACGAGCAAGAATGGAACTTGACAAGAGAGAGAGAGAGGAGCTGTACATTGCCAGGAGAAGGTTCGTGAACATTCCAGAACACGTACGTATCAATCACATCCAGACCTCCTTGTTTAGCCTTGTTAACAAGATCTTCCCACATCTAAAATACACAAAAATGCATTCCACAACAAGGAAGAGCCACTTTAATTTCACCAAGAATTTTTAAGAAGGAAAAAGACTACAACTTTACTACCTCAGGAGTGCTTCTGGGGTAGTGTATGGAACCAGAAATGAGGATTCTTCTTTGGCCATTAATAATCATGGCTTTACTGTCATAAGTCACATTACATTGCACCAGCCGACAACCAAGGAACACAACCATGCACACCCAAGAAATCCAGACTCTGTTAATCTTCATATTTTCTCTATATAAATCACACTCCTCTCTATCTCTCTCAAGAATGGCTGCTTCTCCTTCTCTTACTTTGTGAAAACTGCTTGCATTCTAAAAATATGTCTGAGATTACGAAACCAAATTTAAGGAAGAATGTGGGAGTACGACTAGATGGGGTGTCGGAAAACTGAGAGAGTCCGCATTTTAAGAAGCGGTGAAGGTTTCCTCCAAAAAAAAAGAAATTTTTTTTTAAAAAAAATGAAGCGGTGAAGGTAAGCAGTAGAGAAGAAAATGGTGGGGAGTATTACATTACATATATACACTTGTACGTAAATGAATGAGTTGCTTGCTTATCTGTTTGTGAGCTCATCAGCAATATATACATTTACTGTTTGATTTTATTTCTGATAAGATTAGTGATTTTTAAAAAGAATGTTGGAGACCATAACTTTGATGGTCACATCAAATTAAAAATTTATAATTTATGGGATCAAACCAACCTTACCCACCCCTTCCCAAAATGTAGTACGTTCGCAAACCAGAAAATAAAAATAAATAACAGCTTGCTCCCCTCTATCTTCTTCTCATTGGTGTCAGAAATCAGAATTTATGTCATTTTCATTTTCCAAGTACCCTTCACGGGCAGCTTGTAATTGTATAGACAAGACATACGTGGCATCTTCACCAGTTAACACATGCTAAATTGTATAGTCCAATTCTGTTTCTACATTCATTCCTCCAAAATGTGTATAAGAAAAATAGAATAACACTACCAATACATATCCAAGGAAAAGGGACAGTTTAATTAGTTGGGGAATCACTCTCTATTGGTAATGATTAACAAAAATAGTGATTAAATAACGGTATAATTTAGTGAGTAGTTAATGAACGATATGATGAATGCATGAGAGTGAAACAGTAGTCAACTCAACCATATTCGAATCCTAAACTAGGGTTTCTCTTTAATTCAGTTGGTGGGGGTGGGGATGGGGATGCTTTACTTTCTAAGCTTTCAACGGCGCCATCCACGCCACGAGACAAACAATTTCCTTTTTGATGACCTTCACTTTTTTTTCTAATCACAGGTCAGTTTTAGGTATAAATCGAGTATAACATTGACGTGGGATAATTATAATTAATTGAAATGAAGGGAAGGAAAGGCGTGATTGGCTCAGCTATAAAAAAGCGATTTCTTTAATTCCAACCAAACCCAACGCCGTCATCCCACCGTTATTAATGGCGTTTGGTCGGACAAAAAATGTAGAAAATTTAGATATATAAATAAAAACTGAAATTCCATTTCATGTTCCGTTTATCATCTCCTAATCATACAGCAGCAGCATAGAGGAATGGTTGAATAAAAAAAATGAAGGGGGGATGTGATTGATGGCATAGGCATTTGTCAGGGAGCTCTGTCAAAGGGCATTGTGTCGTTGTAGCAAATATTCCAAACACCTTCCATGGCATCCTTTGCTCCTGTTTCCGAGCAGTTGGGATTTGTAGCCAGCGATTGTATTACTCTTCGCTTCACACATTCCTGCCACCAACACAATTATTAACTTTTCACCTTCTAAACAAACCAAATCAATGCACATTCTACACTCCTATGCACATTGTGCTTTTTTGTTTTTATATAGAATATTATATTTCTACTTTCATGAAGAGAGTTGAGCCCCTACAACACAATTATGACACAACTTACCAAAATATTATTATGGGCTACCCACAAAACCATGGAGAAAGAAATGAACTTGGTTTCCTATCACTCTAGGCATGCTAATCTCCTTTAGTTTATTCACTGATTGGGATATGGGACAAGCTGGTCCTGCAAAATACCCACTCGAGCCTTAAAGTAGTAGTCACAATATACGTCATCTTAAGGATCTTGGTGACACAGTACAAAAAAACCCGGGGATTTCGGAAAACAGATTCTGATCAAAAGAGTGTATAACTACATGAACAAAAGCTTGCATGAAGCTGTCAATTTGTGATCCATATGGAGAAGGAATTGGCATGGAAAAAAATCATTAATATAGAAAAGAAGGGTCACTCTTGATTCTGGATAGGGATAGACAGAGACGAAGAGGAAAAACAAAAGTTTCACAACCCAATGAAAAGGATGTCACCATTTATTAGTTTATATGGCACCTAAATAACACACGAGGACGTGTAGTCATGCAAACTGTATCCTGGATCAGACTATTGAGATTTGAATATAAATGCCAAATGTAAAAAAGAATTTGGGTATTGGAACTCAGGGTAACTTCATTCAGTCCCATAATCATGGTTTTTTTCTTCCTTATATAATTTCTGGTTGATTTCAAGATTCTAAAGTTAATGAATCCAAGCACTTAATGCCAAATAATGCAACATAAAAAAATTAAAAGCCAGGATAATGAAGAACTTTAGCATAAGACAAAACTCACTTGTTCATGACCTCTCATTTTTACATAACCACGAAGTAACTCTCTTTTGTAATGGCAATCACCACTGAGATGAGCAGCTCGAATCTGCTCCCATAAACAGTAGAACAGCAACCATATATTATCATGTAAAGAAAGCCACAATGATGGAACTCCTTCAATATCCAATAATACCCCCTCGACTCCCAAGTTCCAAAGACTCATCACATCAATCAAGAGAAACATATAATAGAAAAGGCAATTTATCAGCAGAGCATAACCTCACTGCAGGCATGATGAGCACAATTAGTCCACTTCAAATTTGCAGCACGGCAGTCGTCATACGCATGAATCAGCTCATGAATCACCACTTGGGTAACTTGGTCTTGCATTACCAAGTGATTACAACATACCACTACCTACATCGAGTTCAAACAAAGGCGTATAATTACTGGGTTTTTCACGAAGACGAATTCGACAAGAAATATAGAAACAGAGCTAATATCCACAAAAAAAGTGTTCTGGCAATAGAGGATAATAAGTAAACTTGCCCCATGCATATTCACATTGGGCATATAATAATCTGAAACTCGAACTTGTTTTAACAAGAAAGCGATAAACAGTTTCTCAATTACCCCTTTACCAGTTTCATATCCACCAGCAGTGGCTTCTTTGCAGGTGTATCCTTTGATGAAGTTGCCCCCGATTCTACACCCTAATTTTTCCAGCTGCTCCTTCAGAAATTTCACCTTGGGATCTAAAATATACATCAATTTGCGATGAGAGTGGCTCTAGGGCACTAAACCATAAACCCCTAAGTTGAAAATACCAATTCCCATTTTCCGAATATCACCTTTTGTAAGAATAAACATAAGAATGTAAGGAATTATACCTCTGAGACTTCCCTGAATCATCTTCTCACATTCATTTATCGACAAGCCGTCACCTAGCGCGCCGGCACCGCCTCCTGAAGTTGGTTGTGCATTATTGTTTTTATTACTATTACCCGCCATTAAATCTTCTATTGGATTGATTCAAGCTCAACCTTTCCGCCAATTGATCGACAAGGGACGAAATCAAGAAACAGACTAGGGTTCCAATATTTGAGCTCTTTTAACTAAAATAAAATTGAGGAAAATGTTCAGAGGTAAAAAGAATTGAATATAATTTAGATTTTGTGGTTAAGTTACAGTAGAATGCGTTGCACCATAAATTTTATATTATTAAATAAATTTTATGTTCCACTCAATTTTCCTAATTATCCATATTTGACGTAAAAATAAATAAATATAAGTTTTTCATATCATGATTTTAGTACAATAATGCGGTTTGTGCCCTTTATAAACATATTACGTTTAATTTATTTTTTCTCAAAATATAAAATTAGAGTTAGTAAAAAGCATGATTAGTTTCACCTAAAAAAATGTAATTATATCTGAATTTGAGTGAAAAAAAAAATATCCTCAATACTAAATTAAATAAATGAAGGATGATATTTGTTATGCTTAATCCCTTCATAAGTTAAGAGTATAAGTTATACCTAATTATCTTAAGCTTAAGCATAACTTATAAAACAATTATGCATGAATTTTTTTTAAAAAAAAAACCCTTTATTTTGATCATTTGTTTAGATGAATAATGAATATTCATGCCTATTTAATACGAAGTCACTTTTAGCATTGAATAAACTTCCTATATTGGAGAGAGTCGATCCAACGGTGAAAGTAAGTTTATACCCCATTGAAGTAGTCTTCACTTTCCTTTTTTGTTTGTCCCATAGAATAGTCTCATTTTCCTAAAATGACAAACTTTTTCACACTCACCAATAAAATATTGATTCCACTACACTCACAACTCTTAATTCTCGTGCCGAAAAAAAATGAGACTACTTCACCGGGACGGAGGGAGTATTAAATAAAAATGAAGCTACACCAATCCATTCATTTGTTAATGGTTTAGATTAGGAAAGTAATATAAAAATACCCAAATTCATTATATTATATTGTAAAAATATCCAAAATATTAAATACATTTAAGAAATACCCAAATTATAAATTCTGATATTTTTCACAAATTTATTATGTGCTATTTAAAATCAAAACAATTTAAAACAAAATGATTAAAGGAAAGAATGAATTTGTGTCGTGCATGATACCGACTCACTCTCTCTCCTCCCCGCACAGTAATTTTCGGTTTTGCTTTAGTATTATTAATAGATTATATGCATTTAGTAAAACTATTTAAAATAATGCCAATATGAAAAAGTAGTTATTTATTATTCAAAAGAAGAGAACAATAATCTGGAGCTTAGAAATCTGGGTTTTATAACTATTTCTTTTGTGAACTCTTGTTCTTGATAAAAATGAAACTATGCACATTTGGCCAAACACATCTAATTTGCAGGACCCAAGTTAATTATTTTTTAAATCTGTAATTATAATCTTTTTTCACTATTAGAATCGTATAAATAAAACATGCCTTAATAATAAATACAGTAGGCATATATGGTAGAAAATTAATAGTATTTAAAAATCAATCATATAAAAATGTGAGTTAAATAATAGTCATTTGACAAGTAAGAAATTGAACACATTAAAATGCATTTATATTATTCCGGTAGAGGCTATACACATCGCCCAAATTTGTCTCAAGCATCATCAGAGTAAATCTGAACCACAACAGAAAGTTAAAGAAACAATCACAACAACATATATAGTAATATGTATCAGAGAAATCATTCTAATTATTATTAATTCTTCTGCAATTGCTGCGGATTACTCCCCTTGAGCCGGTTAATGGAGATATATTCCCCATCTTGATCATGGACTTGGCGAACTGCTGAAAGAAGACCTGATTATTAGCTGCAAAGGTCTGCACCAGCTGCAGTGCTGCTCGACTCTGAGTTGCAAGAACTTGGTCCGAATTCAGCAGCCCTTTGGAGCTCAGTATGTTCATGAAGTAGCTGTTGTCGAATCTTGCAGGGCTGACAAAGTCCAACACGAACAGATTCTGATCACCACCCGATCGAGGGCACCCGGTCCTCAGAAGGGCTGCATAGGATGGGTCTAGAGTGAGGTCGGCTCGCGAGTTTGCAGACTGGTTGTATAACCTTTGCCTGAAGCTCGTGCATCTTGCATTGCCTATGGTGTGGCTGCCTGAAACCATGATGCATATATATATACATGTATGAAAACTCTGTCTTAACAGTTAACAGTGGTAATATGTAATAAAGCTATAGATAGGTTGAATTGGTACCAGATAGGGTGACTAGGTCGACGGTGTCGAGGCCCACTTGTGTGAACTTGGAGAGGATGGTCTGGAATGTGTTGTTGGGAGCAGGAATGTTGTTGTTTGACCCACTGAGGCTTGCAGTTGTGGAGTCTCTTCTTCCCAGTGGAACCACCCAGCTAGGCCCTCCAGCCTGCATCCATGCACACACATATGATACTAGTAAAATCCCAGAAATTGGTTAATTGAAAATGGCAGGGTATATACTCACAAGAACAGTAGAATCCCTAGCAGCAAGAGCAATTATATCTGCACAAGAAACTGTATGGGGGCAAACTTTCTCCACTGCAGATTTAATCTCATCTATAACTTCAAATCCACGAGCTGAGTTGTTGTTAGGGACTGATCCCTTTTCACTCACTATGCTTCCACCGCTGTCCAAAAGTATCGATGCATCACACCCCTGCACGCGTATCTCACATCGATCAACATTATTACGTTTACATAAACAAAAATACATGCAACCACGATGCATTTATCTAAACAAATGCAAAAAACCTGAACGAAGCAGTCATGGAAATGGAGCCTCAAGAGGGAAGCAGCCATGCGACGCTCCCTGGCGACGGCGTTGGCGACGACGGAGCGAACTGTTTGCTGCGCTTGGGGGCATGAGCGGTCGTAGAACTGTGGGGAAAGGAAGTTCTGAGAGAATGAGAGAGGTGCAGAGGCAATCAAGATGGCAAGAATGATGAAGTTTGTAGCCATTGTTAATTTTTCGCAATTGAGATAAAGAGATGAGTTGTGGTGAGAGATTGAAGTGGAGATCATAAGCATTTATAGAGAATTTTTAATGACACAAATTTAAAAATAAAAACAGATTGAAATCGACAAAGAACCCAAACTCAGAATTTATGGCATGACTGAATTCCAAAGATAACTTTCTAGCAATGAGTCCATTAGTTATATAGTTAGGTCAATAATTAGACAGTGCCTTGCTATATATATATATCACTTGTTGTTTACTCAACAAGTGTTCAATTACCGAACAAAAGAAAAGAAATAAAATAAAATGAGTAGTTAATTAAAATATCGTTTTATTAACCTCATTTACCCTTCTGCTATAAATAAAGGTAACTCTTTTTAATTTATTTTGATTAATTAGGTATGGTTTATTATTATTATTATTATTATTATTATTATTATTATTTATTATTATTTTTTATATATGAACTATGAAGTAACAAACAAAAAGTCACAAATTAATAAATGAAAAAAAGTAAAAAAAAAGTCACAAATTAATCACTTTGTTAGTAAGGAGCATTATTATATTGTTGGGGCCATGCCCATTAAGCATATCGGTCCAAATGACAATCGGACCAAAGCGGCAAGCCCACCTGAAGTAACATAAGACCCAGAAACTCTTAAGTTCAGAGATCGCCACCGACCAGCTTAGCGCCTCGAGACCGAGCACCTAAAGGGGTCGGTATCGAGGAGGGGGACGAAGAAACCCTAGAAGCCTGGCGGTGCGCTACCTTTGGAAGCCCTAACTGACCCCGAAAAACCCGGAGTCAATCCTAATTTTTCGGCGAGCACCAACCGACTGGAAGCTAGGGTTAGGTCTAGTGTCCTCCCCCCTATCATGTCTATAAATAGGGGTAAAGGACTCGATTTTTAATATCTTTTTAACGCTAAAAAACAACATTGTTACGCTACTGGGTTCTCTGTAGATCTGTCGATATCAAAGAAAAACGACATCTCTCTTTAATTTTGCATCTCGTCTTTTGTTATATCTCGCAATTTTAATCATTTATTTTGTTGTTATCTGTTATTATTTAACGAAATCCAAGAGCTCTGTTTAACCGTAAACTAAACCTCAACCGTAAATTTTAATCTGTTATTGTTTTCTGAATTGATGGCAGGTAACAACGAAAGAATTGGTAATCAAACTGGCAATCTGACCAAAAATCCTCCCATTGGACCCGACGAAATGATCGAGCTCATTCCTGCCGACGTGTTGGTCCGACGAACCTTGCAAACCGGCGGCTTGCAGGCTGTACCGCCGGATATGTTAAACGCGACGTTGGCCTGCCTCACCAAAGAATTGGAGGAAAATTGGCGATTAATGAAAGAGATGGATACTTGAGTCATGGAACTTCACACAACGAACCATGAATTGTGAAAGGAGAATCACCACCTGCGTCAAGAGGTGAATGCCTACAAAAACCGCCCAGTCATTGAAGAGCCTCCCTCAACGAGCAAGAAATAGGCCGACCCTCGCAGGAACCTCGCGAGGGATTTGGACAATATGATCGACATTGACCCTCCTGAAGGGATAAGGACCGAGCAACACACCTCGAGTGTGACCAAGGCAAGGACGGTCACTCACTTCCCTACCTATCGAGGAGGCATGTTCGACCCGAGGAGCGAATTCGAGAAGTGCCTCGAAGCGCGCATGTCCATGTTCGAGACATTGCTAACCAGGATCCCGGGTGCTATACCCCCAGATATGATGATCCCCCGTGACAGCTACACCAACTCGCCTTTCATGTCTAACATCACCAATATCGATGTCCCGGCAAAATTCAAACCTCCCTTGTTCATGTTGTATGATGGCATGACCAATCTCGAGGACCACGTGGCCCTCTACAAACATAAGATACTGACCACTTCTATGCCAGCTAATCTTCGTGAAGCTTGCACGTGCAAGAGCTTCGGATCTAGTCTCACCGGACCAACGCTCTAATGGTTTGTCAACCTCCCAAAGAACTCTATCTCGACCTTCTCAGTGCTGCATTACGCCTTCCGAAAGCAATACTCCAACTGTCGGCGTGTGGCCAAGCACCCTGATGCACTCAACAACATGTGCATCAAGAAGGTAGAATCTTTAAGGTCGTACGTCGGCCGGTTTAATCGAGAGCTCGCTTCGATACCGCACTGCCCTCCTCAACCCGCAGTCTTCAGTTTTAAGAATGGGTTGGACGTGACATTGATGCTCTATCACGATCTGACCAGTCATTCTTGTTACGACATGGATTCGGTCCTCGCCTAAGCTCGGGCCGAGATTAACTAGGAAGAGGAGGAGCCAAACTAGATCGCTCATTTGAACGAGCAGAAAGCACTTGAGCTCGCCGACTTGCAGAAAAGAGACCGACCGAGGACCGAGTCCTCAAACTCAAGGTACGTCGATCGATGAGATATCGAAATGACCGACAATCGAGATGCGACCACCCTTACAGCCCAAACACCGAGGGTCGGCAAAGTGTCCACTGTGCCCTACAACCTCAACATCGACCAGAACTACTTGGTCAATAACGTTCTCAAAAACCTCAGGAACGCGGTAAAATGGCCGGGGAAGATGAAGTCGGATCCCAAGACACGAGATGCAAAGAAATTCTGCGACTTCCACAATGACCACAGGCATAAAACCAAGGAATGCCTGTCTCTCCATCTAGAGGTCCTAGAACTCCTGAAGAATGGATTCCTCATAGAATATCTAACGAATAACGGAAAGAACACATGGACAAGAGGAAGGCAGACAAATCCAGCGGGGAATGTAGTGATGAGTTTTGTATACTGAAAGCATTTATTACAATGTGTATACAACGGTTTATTTCTCCTATCTGTTAACAATCGTACATGTATGAACAATGGTATCCTCTTGTCTCACTGATAGGGACGATCATACGGCGTGTTGTAGATCGCAGAAGACAGTATGATCACTTGACCTAGTGAGACATAAACATGATCACAACCGAGATAGCGTATGAGGATACGTCTGTCCGGATGGCTGCAGCATTGTCGGAATAAGTAGTCTGTCTTGGTTACTTGACATGCTGGTACGCAGAGGTGGCGTATTGATGGACCGCAGTGAGATATATTCGTCTGTCTGACATCAGCGAATAAAAGATCTCGTTATATTGATTGAGTCCAAACCCTAACGAAGGTTCAGGGGTTTGCACGGGTTGACTGTTGCTTTGACTTGCCATGGTGGAGAGCCAACACAACGCGCTCGTATATCCGCATCTTGGGTAACAGCAGTTCGTGTAGTACCGCCTGAGACTGAACTTAGGTAACCATATCCGAGTAATAGGATGGGGACATTCCCTGAGGAGCTTAATAACATTCATCGTGCCAAAGCCCTGCAGGCTGATTAAGTTCAGGCACGAGTGATAAGATTTTAGTGGTACTACTCATGAATTATAAGATATTAATTAATTGTAGTTAGAGCTTGTCAGAGGCTCCGATTAATTAATGGATGTCCGGTAACCTTAAATATGGGGATTCTCAATTAATGCAACCCGTTCTCACAACGTGGTAATAAAGGGGTAGGTCAGTATTAATTCTGTGGTGAAAAAGAATTAATATTAATTAATTAATTGTGTCCTGGGTTGTGGACATGGGAATTAATTAATTTATAGGCCCACTTTATTATTTGCATTAGGTCCCAGGTCTGGCCCAATTAAATATGCTGAATTGAGCCCAAAGAGCCCATTAGGGATAAAACCCTAGGTCTATAAATAGACAGCTCTCTCTCATAAGTTGAAAAACACAGTTGAAAAACATAAACCCTAGAGAGAGAGCAGAGTGGGCGCCGACTTTGGAGATTCAAGGAGGATAATTTCGATTCTGGTCCTACTCAGAATACAGATCTGTGGAATCCTCACCAGTAGCAGATTTGATCAGCATTGGGATACAGATCTGAAGATCTAATCTGGAGAACAGATTTCTTTTTCTTCTCTTTCTGTTTTTCGATTTATTCTGGAAATTAGTATTCTAATTTCTGTTTCCGCAGATTAAATCGAATCGCGTGGTTGAATTGAAGTTTGGAATTCAAACGCGAAAGATCGGTTCAGACTCTACGGATTTACGGTAATCTCTCAATCCACAATTATGCATTAAATTCATAGGAGCATGCTAGGGTTTTGAGAATAATTAATTATGAGCAATATCCATAGATCGATCCGGTTCAGTTTGGTTTTGGTGATTCGATTCTTGTTAAAACCCTACATGTAGAGCCCCAGAATAAACCTCCACAGGCCGAACGAACGATCCACGTCATCATGGACGGATCAAAAGTAAGCGGCAAATTGCATTCAACGGCGAAAAGAGCCCATCGAGCTCTAAACTAAGGGGCTCTCCATGCCAACTTCACGCAAGACAAGAAGTGATCGAGTGCACCTGCGACGATGCACCCTTTTTGTCCACCCTCATCACGACGGGCTCGTGATTTCATTGCTCATCTCCAACTGTCAAGTAAAGAGGCTACTTGTCGACAATGACAGTTCGACAAACATCATGTTCCTACAAACCTTGAAGGAGATGCAAATCCCGATGAGCAAGCTAGAGCCAATCACGATGACACTGTACAACTTCAACGACGATCAACATCAAATGGTGGGGTAGATCACCCTACCCATGTATTGCGGGGGCCTGAACCTCGACGTGAAATTCCAGGTTGTGGACACGATATCCGCCCACAACGCAATCCTGGGTCAGCCATGGATCCATGAGCTTAAGGCGATTCCGTCATCATACCACCAAGTCCTGAAATTCACAATGTTGTGGGGAGTTCAGACAATCTGGGAAGAACAAAAAGCCTCGAGAGATTGCTACTACGCTAGCTTCAGAGCTATTTGTACCTAGCAACACGGCAAGCAAATAACCCCCATGGCTCGACCAAAGGCAGAGGAGTTAGAAGAAGTTATCATCGACGACTCCGATCCAACGCAGACCACTTTCATCGGCGCTGAACTTGCCCCCGATGTTTGAAACACGCTCACCAGCTTCCTCTGGCTCAAAACCTATGTGTTCGTGTGGTCGCATCGCGACATGACGGGGATGGACCCGACCATCATTACACACCGACTGCAGGTCGACCCTAACTGCAGGCCTGTTCAGCAAAAAATACGAAAATTCTCTGCGGAGAAGAACCATGCCATAAACAAATAGGTCCAAAGCTCATCAATGTTGGGTCCGTGCAAGAGGTACACTATCTCACCTGGTTGGCCAACGTGGTCGTCGTGAAAAAGAAAAATGGATCGACTTCAGGGACCTCAATAACACATGTCCAAAAGACCCCTACCCACTGCTGCACATCGATGCAATCGTCAATGCGATGGCAGGCCACGAGCTCCTCAGCTTCATGGATGCATTCTCAGGGTACACCCAGATACAAATGCATCCTGATGACCAAGAAAAAACTGCCTTCATCACTAGCTAGGGCATCTACTGCTACAAAGTGATGTTGTTTGGACTAAAGAATGCGGGCTCAACGTACCAGCGCTTGGTGAACTCCATGTTCAAAGAGAAGATCGGCAGGACAATGAAAGTCTATATCGACTACATGCTCGTCAAATCTCTGAAATCTTAGGACCACATGGCCCATCTTGAAGATGTCTTTCAGACACTAGAACCGTATAATATGAAGTTGAACCCGACCAAGTGCTCATTCGGAGTGTCCTCCGACAAGTTCTTGGGACACATAGTAACTGAGAGGGGAATCGAAGCAGACCCGACGCAGATGAAGGCCATCCAAAGCATAGAGCATCCAAAAATGCCCAAAGAGGTGCAGAAGCTCACTGGCCACCTCGTCGCACTTAGTCGCTTCATCTCACGATATTCCGAACGTACCCACCCGTTTTTCAACACCGCCCGAAAAGAAAAGTGCTTTGAGTGGACCAAGGAATGCGCAAAAGCACTCGAAGAGTTAAAAAGCTACCTCGCAAGTCCACCATTACTCTCCAAGCCTGTCACTGGTGAGACCCCCCTGCTGTACTTATCAATGTCCGACCACGCCGTCGAAGCAGTCCTAATACGAGAGGTCGATGGTAAATAACACCCAGTGCACTACGCCAACAAATCCTTGCTAGATGCCAAGACTCGCTACAAGGCCCTTGAGAAACTAGCGCTCGCGCTTGTAAATGACGCCCGTAAACTATGCCCATACTTCGAGGCACACCCCATAAAAGTAATCACGGCATACCCGATACAACCAGTACTCTCAAAGTCCGATCTCTTGGGCCGACTGCTCAAATGGGCCATGGAAGTTGGGGGCTATGGAATCCAGTACGAACCCCAAACTGCTATCAAATCGCAAGTGCTGGCCGACTTCATCGCCAACTTTTCCACCAACCTGCAGCTCAAAGCATAAAACAAAGTTGCCAGCATGACACAAGTCAATGCCGATGATGGCCTATGGTCCCTAAGAATCGACGGTGCCAGCAACGTGCATGGTAACGGGGCTGGAGTAGTACTTGAAGGAACACGCCAGTGAAGGCGGATCATCCCCAAGATCGATGTTGGATACCAAACGTACACATACATGGTTTAATTAAATTAAATCAAGGAGATCAAGAATTACCAATAGATCTTTACAGATCTGAAGATCGATTTCACTGGAGATCTTCTAGCCTGTGTCCCGCGAACCACGATCGAATGCCGGGTGGACAGCAATCCTCCGAATCGTAGATGCCAATCCAAAACTCTAGATCTACAATGTTTGAGAGAACTAAACCCTAAACGTCGCTCAACACATGAGCTTATGAAAATGACAACTAGGGTTTTTCTCTCAACCATAAGATCCTATTTATAGGCATCTTCTAGGGTTTCTAGTTGGGCCAGGCCAGGGATCTCTAGAAGGTATAGAATTGGGCCTCCCATAAGTCCAAACACATATATTCAGCCCAGAATATAAATTGAACTTATAACATTAATTCATTCCATTAGAGAATTAATATTGCAATTGCCATCCTATCCCGATGTGAATCAGGGCTTCTATTTGACTTAATTAATTCCCCGTGTTTAAGATAACGCACATCCATTAATTAATTAAAAGCTCTGACATCATTAATTAATTAATATCTTAATCCTTAAGTAGTACCCGCTCAACATTATTATCGTATCGGAATAAATTCCACCTGCAGGGTTTAATACGATAAAACTTATGAACTCCTTAAGGGGATGTCATCAACCTGGATGTCCAGGACACGGTGCCATAATGTGACTATATAAATACATACAAATAATGCTGTTACCCAAGATACGGAGTATATTGAATCATCATTTTGATTCTCAGCCATGGTAAGTCAAAGTAACAAACATTCATTTGCATGTATCTAAATATCACATCTAGGGTTAAGAATTATCAAAGTCGCCGAGACCTTGGTTCTTCATAGAGTCAGAACAGAAGAACACGTCTCACCGTGATCCATTCAATGAGACACCACGCACTAGCATAAACTAATGACCAAGACTAGTTATCTCAAGTTTATACTACAACCTAAAATGATAGTTTATCCAGAACTATCTCAGTTGTGAATACGTTTTATATCTTATAAGGAACCCAACAATGCGATCTTCAGTGGGACGACGCACCCACCACATTGTCTACAATATAAGATAAGTGGATATACATGCAATCATAAGAAAGCAACAATGTGATAACATTTATTTCAGATTGATTTCAGTTTAATCAAAAGGATTGAATACATGACAAAGCTCACTTAAAAGTTTTCTTTACAACATACACCAACAGTACTGACAGATCCACAGAGCAAAAGATATGAACGAGCCATCTGACTCGACTTCCCTACAACGAACAATGAAGCAGAATACGAAGCACTCATCCAAGGGCTGAAGCTAGCCCTAGAACTCGAGGCTGGCATAATACGCACGGAAAGCGACTCCCAACTAATTTTCAACCAGTAAGAAGGGATTTACGCCGTGAAAGAAACCCGACTAAAGCTATACCACATGGCGGTAAAAGAGCTGAAAGCTAAAATAGACGAATGGGACATCTGCCTTGTCCCGCGTGAATCGAATGTCTGGGAAGATGTCCTAGCCAACCTAGCAACCACTAGCATGACTCCAAACAACTGACCGATTCCTAAAGTATGGTTGTTGTCGCCTCCGTCGCCACACAACATCACGTCGCACCTGTCGGCCAGGGTGGAGATGATTGGAGGGCCCCCCTGATTCAACACTTAAAAGGGGAATACGCCCCGAATGATAGGAACGAGGTCGTCAGGATTTAGAGACTGGCCACCCGGTTCACCTTAATCAACGATAACCCGTACTGGCGGTCGTTCGGAGGACCCCTCCTCAAATGTATTGCTTCTCCCGAGACCGAGCAATCATTAACGAAAATACACGAAGGCAATTATGGTAACTACGCCAGGGCTCGCACCCCATCCCACAAAGTAATCACGGTCGGATTCTACTGGCTGACGTTAAAGAAAGATGTTGCTGATCACATCAAACAATGTGATAGTTGTCAGCATTTCGAAGCATCGACTCACCAAAGCGCGCAGCCCCTCCATGAATCGATCACTCCATGGCTTTTCATGGTGTGGGGAATGGATCTAGTTGGGCCCTTCCTGAAAGGGACGGGACTGAAGGACCAAATCTTTATGGTGACGGACTACTTCACCAAGTGGGTTGAAGGTGAAGCCTTGGGAAAGACCCAGGATCTGGAAGTCATCAAGTTCCTATGGAAGCACGTGCTTTGTCGCTTCGGGATACCAAAACAGATACACACGGACAACGGTCGGCAGTTCACGAGCGACATAATGCAAACATTATGCGACACATACGGAATTAGACTCATATTTTCCACACCTCGATACCCCGAGGCAAACAAATTGGCAGAGTCGACAAATAAAATGGTGATCAACACCCTGAAGAAGAAGCTAAACCCACACGATGCAACATGGGTAGAAGAGCTCCCAGTTGTGCTATGGTTCTATCGGACCACCCCGAGAACCGCCACCGGCGCAACTCCTTTCTCGTTGACATATGGGATCAAAGCAGTTGCACCCGTAGAGATTATTGCCCGTAGCCCGAGGGTGGAACACTCTAATGAGCAAATTAATATCGAACAGCTTCAGGCTAACCTAGAGCTCATAGATGAAGTAAGAAACAATGCAGTAGTTAAGGCCTCTCAGCGACGACGCCAAGTCGAAAGATTCTACAACAAGAATCTCAAACTTAGGAGCTTCCAAGAAGGAGACCTGGTCCTAAGAAGAGTATTCTAAAATACAAAGGAATCCGACACAGGAAAGGTGGCCCCCACCCTACAAAGTTGCTAAGGCAATAGGGCACGAGGCTTACCGACTCGAGACGACAGAAGAAAGAGAGATACAAACTAGTTGGAACATCAAACATCTGAAGAAGTACTATCATTAGTATACATATACGCTCACTTTATCCTATCTTTTACATTTATTCCATTTAAGATTTTTTCATCTAAACCATAACTAACATGAGCGTCGGAGGGGCGATGCTGACTCATGTTCGCTTGTCATGCAGCCTAAGTCTATAGGTCGAAACTGAGGCTCATCAGTGCTCGACTTCGACCCTAAACGGTCTTCAGTGCCGAACCGCAAAAAAGATCGACATCGAAGGACCGATGACGAATCAATCCGCAGAAACTAATCACCTACACATAAAGGCATTGAAGAATTATGATATGGATAAACATTGCAGATAGGCAAGAATACATCCAAGTAATATGAAGAATGCTCGAATTAAAATGTAAAAGTTGGATAAAAAAGTGAATAGAGGCATTCAACAGAGGAAGCATTCATATAAGAATAAAAGTCTAAACAGAGTACAAACAATATTCACGTACAAAAAAGAAAATATTGATCAAATGATTACAAATTTTAAAACAAGGAGAAACGCTCAAGTGTTAGCAGTCGGGTCGGACTCCTTCTCAGTCTGGTCATCATCGGCATTTTTCTTCCCGGCTTCTTCCTCGCCACTCTCCTTAAAAAAACCCTTCAGCCTCTTTCTCCTCCAAGCTTTTCTCGACCTCAATCTCTATGAGCGGCTTGTCCTTGGCAATCTTTTGCTCGGTTTCGAGCACTTCAGTATCAACCGGAGGAGTCGGAGGGTGCGTTATGTTGCCAAGGTCGAACTCGGGGTAGCGTCAACCGACTGTGTCACATATGGTCCTGGTGACCATATCTACCAACAAGTCAAACGTGGGCTTGACAGAGGGGTTAGCAACAACCAGATTCAGATCAACCCCATCCCCTGCTTTCAACGCCTCAACCTCGGCTTGGTGTTTTTGCTGCTCACGCAACCTCTCCTCTTGGCTCTTACGAAATTGAGCCATGTAGGATTCAAGTTCGAGCTCTTTTTTGGAGTTAGTGGCATTAAACTCCGCCATAGATTTCTGGAGCTCCTCCTCCACCACCTTGTAGCGGTGTGAGAGCTCCGACCTCTCCCTCTTCAGCTCATAGTCTCCAGCTTCGACTCTTTAAGCTCCCCCGAGATTGAGGCGAGCTTGTTGGCCAGACCGATCCTCTTCTGGAGCTAGGTAGTGATCTCCCTTCTGAACTGGCTCGCCCCCTCGCTCGCCGAATCAGGCAACCTGATCAGACCATCGGTATAGACAACGAACTTTCGGGTGGTCTGCAACAACAAGAGCAATGAACCTTCGATATTTTTGTGATCGGTATAAAGAGTGAAGTTAAGGAAATTTCTAACCATTTGAAGGACCTTCTCCATCATGAAGGCCTCCCGAGCGTAAGCTCTCTCAAATCATCGGCTTTGATCTCGCCGTCCAGGATCTTTTTTACCCGGACGGCATACGCTATGGAGGAAGAGGCAATGTCTACCGGCCCCGAGCCACCCAGGACCAAATCAAGCTGCTCGGTCTGCTCGGTGGGTTCCGACCGAGCCCTGGAGTTTGAACTCGAACTGTGGACTTTCTTCTTGTGCCTTTCCTCCCTGTCTTTCTTTCTTGGAGGCAAAAACTGATGGGGTGGAAGTGGAGGCATCGGGGGCAGACCCGACAAAGACCCACCGGTCGTCTTTTTGACCGGTCTAGTACCGATCTGCTGGGGTGTAGTCCCTGAGAGACGCAGGGGACTCCGTCATATGCTTTTTGAGTGGAGGCCGCCCCTCAGTTGGCCCCGAAGAATCAGTCTCGCGGGGGTGTTTCTGGTCCATCATGCCCGCATGCAAGTCCTGAGGAGACAGGCCAACCATGTTGGGGGGAGAGGTTCGTTCTTACCTTTGGAATTGGTCTAAAACTCGGCCCCTATGATTCTCTTGCCCCAAATCGAAGGCAACTCGCAGTTCGGTTGGGAGTAGGCAGTGTCGATCCGGGAATTTTCCTTGGTCTTAAGTGAGGTCTACTTATATCCTGCAAAAGAAACGAACAACAAAGAGTCAACAACAAATCAGAGATAGACCGAGCAACACACTTGTGAGAAATTCGCACTTACAGGCACTCTGCCGTCGGACAAAAACTCCGGATCGGTGTGGCTCATCTTCAGCCACACCCACTGGTTCTTCCACCTTGGGGTGTTCTGTGCGCACTTTGTGATCATCGGTTCGGCCAAATAATCTCTCTTCATGAAGTAGTATTATCCGGCCTTGTACCTACTCAGCCGGTACAAGTTGTGCCACTCACGAAGAGTAGGTGAATCGAGGCCTGCATCGTAGAACACGAGCAGGGTACCGAGCATATGGCACCAGGCGATCGGTGCTACTTGGAAAGACGCCAGGCCATAAGACTGGAGAACGGCTCGGAAAAAGGCGCGAGGAGGAACCCCGATCCCATACTTGATAACCGGGAGAAAGAAGGCCACATCGGAAGGGGTCGGTGGCCTGAAGCATCGGTGTACACCATTTTGTGGCATGCAACGCCCTGAGAGCACTTCGTCACCAGATCCACGTCGGCAAGGGATACAGCCAACCGAACCAGATCATTCGGGTTGATTTGTTCCTCCTTGATAAAGGATGTGTCGACCATCATCGGCTTGAATGAGTCATCACCATCCTCGTCGTTATCATTGCCCGACTCCTCGCAATCCTCATCGACGTCAGACATCTCCTCGATTTCGAGGTCCTCTACTACTTGATCGCGCATGAATCAATCTCCTTCGGAGCTCGAGAAGACCGCCTCCTCTCGATGAGGCGACCCCCTAACTTCGACCTTGGTCAAACCCGAAGACGAGGAGGGTTCCTCCCAGATTTCAACCGATGAAACCATGATGTATCTAAAATTGAAAAATACACCAAACACATAAAAAACAAAGATTGGCAAAGACAGAGGTCCCCCACAAAACAGAAGGAGAAAAAGAAAAATACGCACGCAAGCAAACGAGAGGGAAAAGACCCTGAAAACCGAGCATTCACAAGAAAGTTAAAACAGAATTGCTACGTCCTACAACAGTGACCTAGATCAAATCAGCCATGCAGACGACTATTCCGAGACGACATCACTAAATTTGCAAATTTAAGTTCAACATGTCAGTTTGCACACGAAGGATTCGACGAAACCTGCTTCAGGAGGATAAACGCAATAGACTCCGCAAACCCAATCAAACTACTAACATAACTCAGAACCAAATCCAAACAAAGAATAACAAGATCAAAGCAGACTCGAACAAAAGTCAGAAACACACAAAGTACACCGGAAGGGGCAAATCAAATCAAAGTAAATGATAAATCGCGCGAAGCACCACCCAACATTCAAGCGACTAAAGCGACTCGATTAAGTGAACCCACACGTGAACTAAAACCCGCTAGATCCCATAGAACCCTACGCTATATCAAGTCCAAACCTCTCACCAAATACTCGATGAAAAACACAGACACAAATCAACACCGCACAAAAATCAGAGAACGAAAAATTGCACGCCTATGCAATTAAAATAATCCAAATCTTAGGCTACACGAATCTCAACCGTCTATCCAAACATGCACTACGAAACACACACACAAACCAAAGTAGAGAAGAAATCAAAAGAAGGAAGAAGGAGGGAAAGTGATTTACCCGAGTAAAGGACGAGCAATGGACGAGAAGACCGCTGAAATAACAGCAGCAGAGCAGTCGCTGGAACAGTAACAGTATGCCGGAGAAGGTGAATCACAAAGAGAGAAGGAGGATTCATCGATTGGAAAGTGGAAATGGAGAAATGAGAGCTGTTTCGCCTTTTAAAACAAAGAAACCGTTCGGTTTCTCCTAATCGACCCTGGAGATGGGGTTAATTACCATCGTGCCACCGCAAGGGCGGCAAAATAAAAAATCATCCAAGGCTTAGGGTCGACACTGAGCACACTCGGGGTTCGCGCTCGAGTCCTGATTCTCCTCGAGTTTGACCCGCTCCGTTAATAGCCCAAAGCTATAATTTTCACTTTGTGGGACGAACTCTGACGCGATTGACACTATCAACGAGAATGTGGGGCCTCCTCGAGAAACCTACAGGTGTCTCACGATCCGCCAGAACTCTTTCCGCCAGTGCTCTCCGGAGCCTATGCAGAGTGCACGCATGAGAGTACCGCTCCATGCAAGAGAATATTCTCCGAAATGATTCTGACCCGCGTGAACTCCGGACCCACGCATTAGCCCACGGGATGGCATCTCGATGCCGCTCGATATAGTCATATGCTTGCATTCCCAAGGAATCTTCGTTCTGGCCCGGAGTAGTATCTCGGCTACTCCCTATCGCACATGCTCTCTCTGGAGGCACCTCCTAGGCCCCGAGGATAGTCTCTTGGATGCCTCAAAATTCCGTACTGTGTAACACGTTCCGACTGTAAGTTTTAATTCCAGTGCCTACCCGCGGTAGACCTAGAAATCAAAAGGGACTATTGTTAGGGCCAGGCCCACTAAGCATATCGGCCCAAATGATAATCGGACCAAAGTGGCAAGCCCACCTAAAGTGAAAGAAGACCCAGAAAATGTCTAAGTTCGGAGATCGCCTCCGACCAGCTAGCGCCTCGAGACCGAGCACCTAAAGGGGTCAGTATCGAGGAGGGGGACGTAGAAACCCTAGAAGCCTGGCGGCGCACTACCGTTGGAAACCCTAACCGACCTCGAAAATGATGGATTTATATACTGAAAGCATTATGATTGGTATATTATGTACAAGGTCGATTGGTTAATATACTGGGAATCATAAATGTTGTATGTTCATCTCCTGTCTGAATTAACAAACATGTATCGTAAACGCAATTATCCTCTTATCTCGTTGATAGAGAGATCATACGGTGTGTAGAAGATCACGGAAGATCGTATGGATCGTTTGACCTAGCGAGATATAAATGGTTATCATAGCTGAGACAGTTCCGGGATAAACTATCGGTGTAGGCTGCAGCATACGCAGTAATAAGCATCTTATCTTGGATGACTTGGTATGCTGGTGTGGGGCACACATTGATAAGGATCTAAGTCGAGATCGATTCTTTTATCTGACATTAAAAGTATCTAGATCTCTATGGCTTGATGAGATCATAAGCCTACATGAAGGTACAAAAGTATATGCAGATTGTGTATTACTTTGAGTTGCAGTGAAAGGCTCTAGTTGAGCTTGTATATTTGTATCTTGGGTAATAGCAGTTTGTGTATGACTGTCTGGTACTGGAACTAGGTAACCACATCCAGTATAGGATGGTGACATTCCCTGAACAGCTCAAAAGGTTCGTTATGCTAAAGTCCTGCAGGCTGATTAAGTTCAAGCATAAGTGAAAAGGTTTGAGTGGATTGATTCAGGAATATAAGATGTTAATTAATTAAATAGCTTGTCAGAGCTTAAATTAATTAACGAATGTCTGTAACCTTAAATGTGGGGATATACCGAGCTCATGCAACCCGTACCTCAAAACGTGGTAGCAAATAGGTAGGACAGTATTGATTCTCTGGTGGAATGAATCAATATTAATTAATTAATTATATTCTGGGTTGAATATGTGAATTAATTAATTGATAGGCCTCATTTGCTATTTGCATTCTGGTCCCTGGTCTGGCCCATGAAACTCAAGCCTAATAGAAGTCCAGTATTTTCCAATAAATAGGCTTGAGTTCCTTAGATCTCAACACACCACAAGATCATAAGTTGCACACAGCAAACCAGGTTTTGGGAGCTGTGGTGATCGACTAGATCTGAGAAACGAGGAGGAAATTTTGCTTCTCTACCGGGCAACGAATCTGAAGGGAATCTTCACCAGATATTCAGATTGAGTTGGGATACAGATCAGAAGATCAGACCAAGAGGATTTTCTCTCTTCTCTCTCTCCTTGTTTTCGAAAATAACTGTTTTATTTTCATAAGATTTATTTCCTCAATTTGTTAGGAATTAAATCTTTGTGCGTGGGAAAGATCAAGAGAAATCTCCGCGCACTCGTTCTTCAGGGTTTCGCAATCCAGGTATTCCGCATAAACCCCATTATGCATATTCAATAGGAGTATGCTAGGATTAATCATAGGCATCACAATTTATTTTTGATATTCCAATTAACGATCCTTGGCAAACGGACTTCGTGATTCAGTTCACGAATCCCTTCAGAAAAACCTGGAGTCGATCCTGATTTTTCGGCAAGCACCAATCGACTCGAAGCTAAGGTTAGGTCTAGTGTCCTCCCCCTATCCTGTCTATAAATAGGGGTAAATGACTCGATTTTTAGTATCTTTTTTATGCTAAAAACTACGTTGTTACGTTGCTCGGTTCTCTGTATATCTGTCGATATCAAATAAAAGCGTTATCTCTCTTTAATTTTGCACCTCGTCTTTCGTTATATCTCGCAATTTTAATCTTTTATTTTGTTGTTTTCTGTTATTAGTTAACGAAATCTCAAGAGCTCCATTTAACCGTAAGCTGAACCTCAACATATATCATTAGATTATTGGGCCAACTAAAATATACCAAAAGTGCAATTGTGGCCCAATTAATAGCAATGATGGGGCAAGGCAACTAGGCCTAATGGGCTTTCTTTGATGGATAGGAATTCTACGGTATTATCTTATACTACCTTTACGTCCGCACACCATACAAATTGAACAAACAATTTATATAACTCCCTCTATCCCTCTCGAATAATTTCGATTTGATCGGATACAATAATTAATGAATGTGAGTGTTGAATGAGTTGAGTGTAAATAATATTTTATAGTTAAGTGTGAAAAAGTTATAATTTTTAAAATGAGACTAATGAAGTGGGACAAACAAAAAAGGAAAGTGGAACAATTCAGGCAGAACAGGACAGATAAAGCATAATATAATTAATAATATGATATATTTTTAATTATTTTTTTTAAAAAAATGATTAGTTTGTAAAATAAATCACGTCCTTATTATTTAAACAAATTAAATAAAATAAATTTGTGTAACTGTAATGTTTAAAAAAAAGTGATAAATATAATTTTATTGATATTTTTATTATTTGTTGTATACATATATGTTATAATAGAAAATATCAGTAATTAAAATTATATAAAAATTAATTTGACATTGATGTGATATTTTTTTGAGGAAATGTGATAAAATTATTATTTAGTACTTCTTCTGTCCTATTTTATTAGTGTCATTTATCTTTTTGGTCTGTCCCATTTATTAGTCTCATTTTCTAAAATAACAACTTTTTTAACACTTACCAATAAATTATTAATTGGAGAATTGTCGATTCAGGATCCAAAAGATAGTTACATAATCAATTTAGGACCCGAAAGATCATACAATTCTCAATCCAGGACCTCATGGTCCTGGATTGAGAATTGTATGATCTTTTGGGTTCTGGATTGATAATTTTGTAATCATTCAGATCCTGAATCGATAAAACTCTTTATTAATTTCATTACACTCACATTCATTGATTTCTGTGCGTTTTCAATCTAGGACTAATAATAAGGGACAGAGGAAGTATATGAAATTATGTTGATGAATATAAGTTAAATATACATTAAAAATTTATCTAAAAAATATAGAAATCTTTTGCAGGAACCATTACTTAAATTACTTTACTTTAATATATAGATAGATATAAAGATGTATTTTAAAAGAAAAAAAATTGAAGTACACTATTTAATTTTAATGAAAAGAGATATTCCTAATATTATTCAAATTGAAGTGCACTTTTTTAAAAAGATCAAACATAAAAAGTTGGTAAGAATCAATGTTGTCGCACCCTATTTAAACCTCCAGTTAAGTAGTTTCAGATATTTTTACGATGATAAATATGAACATATTTTTTTACGAAAATAGACAGAGTTGGAATTAAAATACAATCAGCGTTTTTCTTTTCTTTTATTTTGTATTTTTATTTTATGAATTTAAAACTGTACTGGATTGAGCTTGGTGGTGAATTGTAATTAATGAATGAAGTAAGCCGCCGGCCTGCATGTCATCTCTTTCCACGTGGGACATGAAATTTATGCAACTTTCAAAGTTGAAGCATTCACGCCACCAACACTCCAATTTCTTCCACCAAATTCACACAACCAAAACTCCATCCCTCTACAACAATTCAAAGCTGTACTTATCCAGATCAATATGATTCAACAAATATAGGAAATGCCATTGTATTTCTACTTCAACGAGAATTCCATTTCGTCGCTATATCCTCCCCTTTGCCCCTTTCTCCACACCCATAATTGTTTTACTCCCATACAAATTGGCGGCGGTGGCTTTTTCCGGAAAATCATTAAGGCGGAGGATTGAAGGGAAAGGAAAGTAAAGATTCCTATTTGGTAATTCTCTAATTTCCATCGAAAATATTGATTTTCTTTTTAAAAAAATTGTGAATTCGCATGATTATGTGTTAGCTGGGTAGGTTATTTGGATTTGGAGCATCTAACTGAGATCGAAATTTGGGAAAATCGGAGATTGATGGCGACTCCCGTTGAGCCCCCAAATGGATTTATGCCTATAGGGAAGCATTACTACAGAATGTGGCATAGTTTGTTCGAGATCGACACGAAATATATCCCCATCAAACCCATCGGCAAAGGGGCATATGGCGTAGTGTGTTCATCCATAAATAGGGAGACGAACGAGAGAGTGGCGATCAAGAAGATCAACAATGTGTTTGGGAACATGGTCGATGCTTTGAGGACTCTGAGAGAATTGATGTTGTTGAGATGCATTAAGCATGAGAATGTGATTGCCCTCAAGGATGTTATGATGCCCACGGATTTGAGAGGCTTCAAGGATGTTTATTTGGTGTACGAGTTGATGGATTCCGATCTTCATCAGATCATTAAGTCGCCTCAGACTTTGTCGAATGACCATTGCAAGTACTTCGTTTTTCAGGTGAATTCTTGCTTGCTTTTTGCCTGCTCTGCTGGTAGCATTGTTTAGATTGTAGTTTGCAGCTTGTTGCTTACTTGTGATTGATATTTATGATGTTTTATGGCCTCATGTCTACACATTTTTATGTTTCTGCCTCTATTTTATACATGATTCATGGTTCATAGACTACACCCCTACAATCTGTATGGAGCTTGCTTGAATTGCAACAAGATTGTGCCTAATCTTTGCTTTAACTGCTGTCATTAGCTCCCCTTGAAGGCGTTGTCATGATAAATCAGGAACTGCTCGAGTGGCTGCATAATGAAATCTTCTGTTTCTGTTTAGGTTCTATGGAGTGATTCATTACTGTTTGCTTATATGTGTTTATATATGATCGGGTGCAGCTGCTAAGGGGGTTGAAATATCTACACTCTGCAAACATTCTTCACCGTGACTTGAAACCTGGGAATCTCCTTGTCAATGCTAACTGTCAGCTGAAAATATGTGATTTTGGACTTGCACGTACTAGCAGAGATAACGGACAGTTGATGACCGAATATGTAGTCACAAGATGGTACCGTGCACCAGAGCTGCTCCTTTCCTGTGACTATTACGGTACCTCCATTGATATCTGGTCTGTAGGGTGCATCTTAGCAGAAATTCTAGGGCGGAAACCAATCTTTCCGGGAACTGATAGCCTCAGTCAGCTCAGACTCATTATCAGTGTTCTCGGTAGGCAGCCTGAAGCCAATCTCGGGTTTATAGATAATCGAAAGGCCAGGAAATTTGTAGAGTCAATTGAGTTTCCAGGAAGAGTGCAATTTTCATCTTTATATCCGCACGCAGACCCGTTGGCCATAGATTTGCTGGAGAGAATGCTTGTTTTTGATCCTACCAAAAGAATTACAGTTGCTGAGGCTCTCTGTCATCCTTATATTGCAAGTCTGTACGACCCGAGCTGCAACCCTCCGGCCCAGTACCGCATCAATGTCAACATAGATGAGAGTATCGGAGAAGCAGTTATTCGGGAGATGATGCTGAGAGAGATGCTCTATTACCACCCTGAAGCTGCCGCTTTTCCCAATGCCATAGATCAAGCTTCAGTCTTTGGATGATGAGGAAGAGAGCTGAGGGAAAGGATCAAATTATGCAGAGTTTTATTCAATCCTGTTTTCTTTGAAGTTTCAGAATGGATGCAGGAGCTTGAGGGGTCGTTACATTTTCATGATCTGTAATCTGTTGTGTGCTCAGTGGCGGAGCCACCTGAAGGCTAGCGGGGGTGCTGCCCCCACGGCTGACGGGATTGCATAAATTCTTTTATATATATTTTTAAAATTATAAAGTATCGATCTCATAAAATTGGGGATTGAGCCTCCATGATGCTCGACTTCGGCTCGGCCCGGCCCTGTAGTATGCTGGTCTGTTGTAGCATATGTAGGGATGTCAATAAAGCCCGAAATCGATGGGTCGGCCCGAAACCGGTGGGCTAAAATGCGGGTTATGGTAAGAAATTTCCAACCCGAAATTATTTTTAACCGAACGGGTTGAACCCGACGGGTTGGCGGCCCGAACGGGCTGAGCCCGGTGGGTTGCGGGTCGGTCCGTAGGTCCGGCAATATTTAATAATTTATTATTTATTATTTCTAATATTATTTATATTCTACTATACCCATTAATTATATACCTAATTCCCTAGACCTAATTTTCCGTCACACAAAATCTCATCAATCTCTCCCAATGACGTAGTCCTTTACCCTCAAATAAAAAAATCTCTCATTTCTTCCTCTTTCACTGTCTTCCACTCGTCACTCTCCAAATTAGCGTACCTACTCATTTCTTCCTTTCAAGAACCTTTAGCCATTCGTTGTTATGTTCACCCAAGTGAAAGCTATATTTAATTTTTTAATCATTATTTTATCATTTTATACGTTGAGAAATGTACTTCTATTACTTAAATTAGTTGGTATATAAGGATTGATGTTTTTTTTTTCTTTTCAAACTATGATTATCCACTTATCACTATTTTTTTGCAAAGATATTGTTATTTGAAGTCTTTTATTTATGTTGGTTCATCATTTTCTTTTTTTATTTTGTTTTAGGGGTTGTTAAAATATTTTAAGAAAATCTTTACAAAAATAAACTCGTAAATATTGCCAACCCGACGGGTTAGCCCGAAAACCGGTGGGCTAGGGTTAGGTTCAAGAATTTTTATCCCGATAAAAATTCAGTCCGATAAAAATTCAGTCCGGATCGAATAGCCCGCAGCCCGATAGGGTTAGCCCGAAACTCGACGGGTTAACCCGATTGACATCCCTAAGCATATGCGTTGGGCTCTGCAGATTTCTCAGCCATCCTCGTTTTCACTATTACTCATGTGTTGAGCAAACTAATAATTAATTTCTCATCTTATTATGTTGATACAATTTTTACTCACTAATAAGAATTTCACCAATCTATTTCCTAAAAAAAAATCTCAATCTATTACAGATTTTTTCAATTCTTATCGAAAGTATGCTATAATTAAGAATAAATATCAACACACTTATATCAAATACATATGCTTAGGGGTGTAATCGAACCGAGTCGAGTCGAGTAGTGTTGTGCTCAAGTTTGACTCGTTTAGTTTCGAGCTTTTTTATCAAATACTTAGATGTTCACGAACTTTGTCGAGCTTTTATCGAGCCTAAACTAACTTTCTAAATTTAAAATATATTTAAGATTTTCATTATTATTATGAAAAAAAAGTTTTTTATTCCAAAAATAATATCATATTCATGCTCAAATTCTAATTCTTTTGCATAATTAGAATGATTTATCATTATTGTTACTCTTAAATCATGAAAATATTATTATTATAAAAGTAAATATTTTATATTTCTTACTAATTTTAGCTAACGAGCCTGCTCACGAGTCGAATACCATGATGCTCAAGTTCGGTTCATTTAATAAACGAGTTTTACTAAACGAACTCGAACGAGCTTTTATCGAGTCGAGATCCGAGTAGCTCACGAACAGTTTGGTTCATTTACACCCCTACT
>JAPKLW010002940.1:46985-57603 GCA_026898455.1 Plectranthus barbatus | reverse complement strand
CGAGAAAAGAATTTGGAGAGCTACCTAGATGCCTGCAATGCCAAATACTGTCAAATGGATTCAGTGTGGCTGAGTATTTCCTCGGGCAGGACATTCTTCATCAATTTTAAAAGAAATTCATCTTCAGTTTGTCCTTGCGCTTGATCGATTAGCATGGAGAAAGTAGCAGCATCTGCACAGAGTCCCCTTTTGGGCATTTCTTCCAAGAATGGTATTGCCTGTTGAAACTCATTTTTCTTTAGCAAGCTTCGAATAATAACATTGTACGTTATACTATCAGGCACAGAACCACACTTCTCCATCTCTCTTAGAAAATATTTTGCCTCCTCCATAAACCCATCTTGACAGAGTGAACCAATGATCATACTATATATTTTAACATCAGGATGCAAGCCTCTAGAAGGAAGCTGATGGAAAAGATCTCTTGCAACATCTAGTTTCCCATTTTTGCATAATCCATTAATGAGAGTCCCATATATGGCTAAATTAGGAATAAATCCGTCCCCTTCAAGCATACACAGTAACAGAAGAGCTTTATCAGTCTCCCCATTCCTGCACAACCCATCCAACAATATGCTATGAGTATGAAGATTTGGACTAACTCGTCGAGTTTCCATATCTTTGTAAAGCCTCCAGCCATCGCCAAACCTTTCTTCACTAAATAATCCATGTATCATGGTATTATAAGTACATGTATCATGCTCCAAGCCTTTAGAAGGAACTTCAAGAAACAGAAGCCAAGCTTCATCCACTCTCCCCTTCTTGCAGTAGCCATTGATTAAGCTATTATAACTGATAATATTAGGCTTGAGCGTCCCATCCTCTGCTACTAAATCAAATACTTCTTTAGCTTTATTCATTTCCCCTCGTAAACAATACCCATCAATCAGTGCATTATAAGTGACAATAGTAGGGCAAACACCATGTTGCCTCATGATTTCTAACACATCCTCGGCCTCTTTCATCTCTCCATCCTTGCAATATCCATCAATCACTATATTATAAGTAACAACATTAAGAGATATATTAGAATCAGTCATTTCACTTATCAAATCTTTAACATCCTTCAATCTACCAACATCGCATAGCCCCTTAATCATCGAGCTATATGTCACAACATCAGGTGAAATACCCTTGGCAATCATCTTGAATAGAAGTTGTAAAGCATCATCCGCCAATCCGCCCTTACATAACCCATCAAGTAATGCGCTATAAGCCAAAACTTTAGGTCTCCACTTAGATCTTTCTAATCGAAGAAATAAATCATGCGCAGCAATGATATGTCCAACTTTGCAAAGCCCCTCTATCACGGTCAGAATGATAACATCATCAGGCTTGCATAGTCTGAAGTTCACAAGCTTTGTGAACAATATCACCGCGTCCGTGACCTTACCATCTAAAAAGAGACCTTTGATGAGCATAGTGAATGTCGTGGTATCTGGTTCATAGCCGCTCTTGTAGAAGACGCCCATTACAGCAAAACTAAAGTTTACATTTTTCTCAAGGCAGTAGCAATTAATCGCAATATTCATCGAGTAATCATTAACCTGGACACCCTTTTGGCGCATTTCATCGAACATATAGAGGGCAAAAGAATAGTTCTTCATCTTGACTGTAATACTCAACAGTTTGTTGTATGCAGTCACAGAAGGCTGTGGCCGCATTCTGAGCATTCGGTGAAACAAGTCAATTGCGTCATCTGATTCATTAATACAGCTGAAATCTATTCTGGGGACCTTAGGTGTATCGCTGTGGAAATTGGACGAGAAGAGAGAGAATGGAGGAGCGAGATAACACGATTTACGCGACCTTAAAGCCGCAATTCCTCTTCTTTCAAGAATCAGATCAATTGCATAAATAGCAGTCGTTATGCTCATCTTCTTCCTCTATATCTCCGAGATTGAGTGTTTGTGTGCGGGCAATCGCAATGAATCTAATTTGCTAAAGAAAAAAAGGCGGCTTTTCAAAAGAATAATTATAATTTAATATACTCAGACTACTAGACATATCTCAATTTGATAAAAATTACTAAAACTGTTTGGTTCATGCATTTTATAGTTAAAAGAAAATTTGAGAAAATATATGTTATCCATTCTCTAGATATTATATGAGACCAAATCTCAACCATTTATTTTATTAATCTAACAGTTATTAAATTATGAATTAATTTTTATTTTTAGTTTTTAAATAAAAATTAAGGGTATATTAGATAATTAATTTATATTATTCTCTTTCATTAATCAATCACACATTGTTTCTTATTTTTCCTTCTCTCATCATTTTTCTCTCTCCTCTATAATCCTCATAAAACTTTAAATAATCATAACTTCTTCAATTTGAATTATTTTTTCACTTATTATATATCAAATTAAAGATAATTTAATTACCTTTCAAACGAAATCCATATTGCATATATTAGGAATAAGGTAATTGTAGCAAAATCAAATAATGTTATAACTAAAACTAAATAATGTAACATAATAATAAGAATAATGTAATACTAATAAAGAGAAGTACAAATTGATGAATAAAGAGAACTATTTGTTTTTTTTTCGGCAAGAAATCAGACATTAATAATGTAATATACAGTGAACACATAATGTACCAATCAGTCGATATACAATGCACCATTCAGACAATACTTTTATCTACGTCATGCAACCGCAAAAAAACAGACATGAATAATATAATATAAAGTCAAATAATGTAATATACAATCAATACATAATGTACCACTCAGTTAATATATAATGTATCATTCAGACAACTCTTTGATCTATATCATGCAACCACAAAAAAATACATACATGAAAAATGATATTAATTATTAGGCGTAATTCATGTTGCAATTTTTATCATTGTAACTGCAAAATAATGATATAAATATTCAATTGCAGAGTTGATATCACTCACTGATCTTGTGTGAGCCTTCTCACATCACCATTTTGTAGTTTCCCTTCTTTCGTTCATCGAGAAGGCTTTAAAAAGAGAGAGGAGCGGGTATCACCTCTAAGGACATCCTTTCGGCTCCGAGTTGATCGATACAAACAATGAGAGAGATCTTCATTTGCAATCTACAAAAGATGATTTTTCCAAGATTGTGGTACAATAATTGTTTTAGAGCTATATTAATTCAATCATTATCAATGTATGCTTAAGCTTTTAATAAGTAAGATTTGTTACGGTAAGGTATACTGTTAATACAAAATATTGTGCAATTTCAGTATACCACGATATATGGTAAAATTTTGGTACGGTACTATATTTACAGTATGATATTAATATTCAATTTATGTTATATTTAGATCTCGATATACCGATAGTTTTGGTACGATAACAGTATGAATTTTTTCATACCGTAAAACTTTGTACGATATATAGTACCGTAGAAGATTTTTGGTATATCGTACCAACCCACCCCTAATCGCAACACATTGATCAAAGTGATATATTTGTTGGACTATATATTTACAAAGCGAGCGATCATTTATCATTTTAAATGCATAAATTAAATATTGGTATACACAAAATTTTTATATTATTTAGTTTAAGTAAGTACTCAAAGTAAATCTTTAAAAGCATTGTGTACTTAAAATGCATATTTTAATATAGGTATAAAAGAAATTCCTAAAACAATTTATATATAAACTTCACTATTTTGGTGTACTAAAAATTTAAACTCTTTAGTAAATTGATAAGTTCATAATTTACTCACATATATGTAGGTTTCTACAATTGTTTCATAAAATATATCATAGTTTTATAAAATTTATATGCATGATTTTATATTAGTGCATGCTATGCTTTGGTTGTTAAAGTCTCATAGGTTTTCATGAGAAGAAATGTGTTAAATGAAAAAAGAAAAACTCAATCCGAAAGTTCAAGATCTGTGACAATCAATGCTCTTTTCATGACGGTGGATTATATGGTTGTGACGGGGAACTAGGATGGTCAACACAGAGTTATGACATACAAGGAATAAAGCAACACTCTCCGTGATGATCGACATGAAATTCCTGTCAACCAACACAGAATGTAGAAATTATTGGCTTATGGATTTTTGTGCTTTTTAGTCATGTTCCATTACCTAATCTCTCCATAGTATACATAGACAATGTGACACTATTTGTAGTATAATTATACGCTTCAATTTCTTTATTTATAATGCAAGAGCTTGTGTGTATGTAGAAGAGATAAGAAGTGGTAGCGAATTAGTTGCGGATCCAAAAATATTTATTAAGTATAATTCCATTCATTTTTTACATAACAAAAAAGTACATAATTAAGTAGATATATCAGTTCTTGATAACAACAACAACAACAACAACAACATCAACAACAATAATAATAATAATAATAATAATAATAATAATAATAATAATAATAATAATAATAATAATAATAATAATAATAATAATAATAATAAAATATATGAAAATACGATACATAATCTAAAATTTATACATTAAAAAAAATTATTATTGGCCCCTCTTACTTCTAAATCCCCTTACACTCTCTTATTCTTCATTCTCCAACACTTTTTTCTCTAAATAATTTGTGGTAAAAATAATTATTTCATAGAAATCTTGATTTTTAGGGGTGTTGAAGTCCATCCAGGTCTCTTAGTAGATCCACCAATATAGTGAAGTGTATGTAAAGAGGAATAAGAGTATACAATTATAAAGCAATTGTGAAGATTTATTTGAGGCATAAATTTATCTCCAGTGAGAAATTTAAAATTTGATCTAAAATATATTGACTTTTAATATTTAAATATTATATATACATATAATAAAAAATTAATATAATTTATAATAAACTATTAGGAAAATTATATACTCCTCGCATCGCGCGGACAGCAAACTAGTGTACTATAAAGCCGATACATAATGTACCACAACACATATTGTACTATTCAGGCAACACTTTGATCAATATACTACAACGCAAAAAAAAACATATATGAATAATGTAATACTCATGTGACACATAATGTATCACTCAGTCGATGCACAAAGTACCATTCATGCAACAATTTGATATATATCATGCAACCGAAAAAAACAAACATGGATAATATAATACAAAGACGACACATAATGTAGCTCTCGAACACCTTTTTTATGTATAAAATGCAACCGCAATTGTGAAATCAAGATTTTCCCCAATTTTTATACGAACAGCATCGAGATTAGGTAAGTATACTATATCATTACATTATTTTCTATATTATGATACATTATTTAGCTTTACCTATTACATTATTTAGTTTTACTTCGATTATCTTATTCTGAACATATGTAATAGGGATTTCGTTTGAAAGATAATAAAATTATCTTTAATTTGATATATAGTATGTAAAAAAACAACTTAAATTGAATGAGTTATGATTATTTAAAATTTTGTAAGAATAATAGAGGAGAGAGAATATTGATGGGAGAGAGAAACAAAGAATAACGTAACATTTGATTGGTTAATGAGAAATAATAATATAAATTAATTACCTCATTACCCTTATTATATATTTAATCACTAAAATTTAAACTTAATCCTATCCATCCAAATTTAAATTGGAAGGTTGGATTTTAGTCTCATATAACATAAGAAAGCTAGGTAACCATATAATGCAACCATCTATATATATATATATATATATATATATAGGGATTGGATCCGGTGATAAAAATTCCCCCGTGATAAAATGATAAAGCCGCTTGATTACCTTTACAATGTTGCTTGATTGTGTTTTAATTTGTTGCTTGATTACAATGTTGCTTGATCATTTATTGCTTGATTGCACTTTAATTATTGTTTGTTTAAATATCAGTCATTGATTTAATTAGATCTAATGGATGAGATTCATTCTTATTTTTTTAATATACTTATTTATTATAATATGATCCGCTCCCTATATATATATATATATATATATATATATATATATTGAGATAAAAGCATAATTTCATTGCTAACAAAGAAAATCAGCTACATAAAGAGTTTGATACAAGGAGAGATTTATAGTATAAGAAACACGAGAATCTTCAGTAGACAGGCTCCGAAGATCGACCATGATTGGCTAGGTGATGGGCGAAATGATTAAAAGACCTTTGTATCCATTAAAAAGAAACATCTTCAGAAGTCTTTGAGAGCAACATAATATCTGACATGATTATACCCATATAGGTTCTTGGCACAGTTTGCTGGCATAGTTTAGAGCATATGTCCTTGTTGTCCATTTCAATAATGACTTTCTTGAAACCCGATTCACGTGCCAGAATAACTCCAAAAAGACATGCAAGTGCCTCAACCAATTTAACATCATGATCGATTCTGGTGGGGTAGGAAAAAGACGAAGGGGGCAGCCAATATCATCACAAAAAACGCCACCTAAACCAGCAACAACAGAGGATCCCAGTGATGCATCACTGTTGCATTTCACCTAGCCAGAGAGTGAGGGTAGCCAGCGGTCTTGTCTATTGTGGATCAAGTGTGGAGTGGGTTGGGGATATGCAATATCGAAGAGTGTGCATTTTGGAAATCCTCCAAGAGGGAAGAAGCAGCAGAATAGCATTCGTGATGAGGCAATGATCGATTTTGATGGACCAAGAGATTTCGAGCCTTACAAATCATCCAACAAAAGACTAAAAAAAGCTCCATAAACTCTGAGGTTTTACCTTTGGTAACAAGAAGGATCTAATCTCAGGCCGACATCCTTTGACAATATGGAGTAACATTCAGGTGCAACACGCTTGCTCTCCATAAAAACGAGCTCCAGCTACAATCTCTGAAAAGATGTTCAGTGCTCTCAAATGCTAATCCACACTTGGGGTAAATGGGGTGAATCTTATTCTTGAGACTCACTTTCTTTGGTAGAATATTCCTCATACAATGCCACAAAAAATATTAACCTTCGGAGGGATGTTAAGAGACCAAATCTATCCATAATGTTTCGAGTTATTGGAGGACGAAGAAGGCTTCGATGACTCAGCATCTTTGAGTTTCTTCACCACCCAATAACCTGATTTAACAGAATATGAGCCATCTTTTGAGGAGATCCATTGCAAGCAATCCTGTTGTATGTTAGTGTTGATTGGGTTGTTAAGAATCCAATTGGCCATTGTGGGTCAAAAAGCGAGAGAACAAGGGGTCTGTTCCAATTTATTCCTTCATCATCCATGAGGTCTCGAACAAAGTGAATAATACCCTGCAAAAGAGAAGAGGGGGAGGGACGAGTTAGATGAGAAAAATTCGGAGTCCACGGATCTTCCCATACTCAGATTTTGAGGCCTGAGCGGAGAAGCCATCGTGTCCCCTTCAAAAGAATATGGTGCCACTCCAGGCAACTTCTCTACGCAAAACTTGGGTGAAAGCCCAACTCAGCATCAAAAGAAGAATTTCTAGGAAAATAACGTCTTTTGAGGCAAGGAGTCAGGGCTACTGAGGATTCCCCATCCTTATTTTACCAGGAGTGCTCTATTGAAATATTCAAGATGGCGAAAGCCAATGCCACCAAGATCCTTATGATCACAAGACTTGTTCCAAGAGCACCAATGAATCTAATTTCCTTCCGATTTCTGACTCCACCAGAAGCTCGCACTAATTTGGTCGAGTCTATTAAGTAACGAGACTCGCGGCAAAAAACAACTCATGAGGTAAGATGGGATAGCATGAGTCACTGTTTTGATCAAAATCATTCTACCTGCTTGCGAGAGAGATTATGATTTCCAATTTTTCACCTTTTTCAGAACTCAGTCTTCAATATTTTGGAAGGCTTCTTTTTTCGACCTCCCAATAAATGTTGGCAATCCGAGTACTTAGTATGCTTTGGAACAACTTTGACTCCACAAAGAGCCCCCAGATTATTTGCTAATGTATCAGGAACACATGTGCTAAAAGCAACTTCGGATTTATCAAATTCTATTTTCTGACCAGAAGCGGAAGAGTAGAGATCGATGATTTTCTCCACGGTTGTGATTTCCTCGGCAGAGGCATGACCTAAAATCATGCTATCATCGGAAAAGAACAAGTGGGTTATAGATGGTGCACTATTGCAGATTCTGGCTCCATGAAGAAGCGCGTTGTGTTTGGCTTGATGGATAAGATAGGAAAATGATTCAGCACAAAACAAGAAAATGTAGGGGGAGAGAGGGTCTCCCTGGTGAAGACCCCGGGATGGAGTAAAAGGGCTCAACAAATTTCCATAAATGAGGACCGAGTAGGTAACAACAGAGATGCACCTCATGATGGTGCTGACAAATTGAGTACCAAACCCAAATTGGAGAAGAACATTTTCAAGAAAAGCCCACTCAACTCTATCATATGCTTTTGACATGTCAAGTTTGAGAGCAAAACTCGAGAGCTTTTTTGAGGGGCATGTTTTCATTGTATGGAAGATCTTGAATGCAAGGAGAGCATTATTAGTGATAAGTTATCTTGGGACAAAATCGGATTGAGCTTGGCTCATAAGGAGGGGGAGAAAAGGTTTGAGGTGATTTGCAAGGCATTTGGTGACTATTTTCAGGACGACCGAGACTTATTGAGCGGAAGTCAAGAGGGAGGGACGGGGATTTGGTTTTAGGTATAAGGTTGAGGTTTGTATGGTTAAGGGGTTTATTAGTGACTTCATTATTGAGGATATTAAGAACAGTTCAAAAGACATCAACTTTAATGATATCCCTGAACTTCACATAAAACAACACTGGGAGACCATCAGGTTCTGGAGCCTTGAGGGGGTTCATTTGCTTGGTTGCAGAAACAACTTCCTCTTCAATGAAATCGGCCTCAAGAGTATCATTCATAGAAATTGTCACTTTAGGGTTAATCGCATCAAGAACTTCCTCCATTCTTCCACATTCTTCCCTACGAAAGAAGTCTTTGAAGTAATTGCAGAACTGTGTTGTAATTGCCTTTTCCTCTATGAGCCACTGGCTAAAGGAATCTGTAATACCAGTTATGCGGTTGCGTCGTTGCCTACCCGTGGCTGTGCGGTGAAAAAAGTCAGTGGCTTTATCACCCTCGGCGAGCTAACAAACACTATGTTGGTCCCGGATTATCAGGGTATAACTTAGCAGCGGAAAATGTGGTTAATCGTTTCTTGCACTCTGCTAGTTACTCAGCTGACTGGGACCTTGTCAGCTGGTAAGTCAACTGGCACTCTGAGTACTCAGCTGACTAGCGACTGGCTCGTCAGCTGGTAGCTCAAAACTTAGAATGTTTTTAGCCTTGTTTGCACAGTTATATCAGTTTTCAGATATACACCAGCACTTGGGTGCTGGGTTTTAAATCAATATGAAATGCAGAAAACTGATAAAAGACAAAGGATTTATAGTGGTTCGATCAATTGATCTACGTCCACTCTCCAGTCGTAGCACTGGAAATTCACTAGAGTAAGCTGGTACAAGATTCCTACGATCTATCTCTAGCTGGTGCGACCCTTGTCCACTTCGCTAGATCAACCGCTCCCAGACTTGATTCCTTCTTCAACTCTCTTCTCAGCTGTTGGAGTGCGAGCACGTCACTTCAACCTCCTTAGCTGACTGCGTGGGTGTTTAGTTCTCCCAAGAACGTGACTCTCAAATACGGCAAAAGCCCGTAATAACTCAGGTGCTGGCTGGCACAAGAGCTGCTGTGAACTTCCTCGGAAGAGAAAGAACACCAACGAGATCTGTAACTTACAAGCTGGAAGCTTGAAGTCTCGTGTTTGAATAAATCAACACACGGAAAAGCTTTAAGTAAAGCCTCGAAAGATTTGGTTGCTTGCTTGAGCGTAATAAATTTTCAGTCTTTCGGTAGGTGAAGGGTATTGAATGTTGATGGATCCCAAGTATTTATAGACGCGGGATCCCATTCAAATCTACTAGCCGTTTGGACTCATCCGGAAAAAGTCTCTGTCCTCGCATGTCCTTCTGACGGCGGCAGGTAGGAATTTCCGGAAAGCGCCATGCTTTTGTCCACTTTATCTGACATTGATCTCTTTATGTCAGAACGGCACTATTCATCAGTACGAGGAATCGGAACTGGTGTCTTGAACTGATAGACTTTAAGGTATCCTCCCTTAAAGTCATACTTTGTCAGTTTATTTCTCAGGCGAATCTTCTTTTTGTCTCTAAGACTCTGGGAGAGCGAATCTTGAATTCTGCTGGTAACATCCGACTGGCAGAACACACTGGTGATCTTGTGCTGGCAGTCTCTGCTGGTGACTTGCGTTGGCACAATCTAAGTCTACCAAAATGTCTGGATGTTAACTCTTGGAATCTCCCATGACTGGTGACTTCACCGCTGGTGAATAGTGTCAGTGAGAACACCTATTCTGCTGGTAAGGTTTGTCAGCCGCCTGCTGGTGAAAACCTTCCCAACTGGTGAATAGTAGTCAGTCGTGAGCTCTTTCTCACCGCTGATGAACAGTGTCAGCACGAGTCTTGTCAGTCGCTTGCTGGTGAGACTTCTCTCAACTGGTAAGTACATCTCATGCTGGTGAACAGTAGCCAGCATGAGTCTTGATCAGCTGCGACTTACAACTCAAAAGACCTAAACAGGACTTTACATTTGAGAACTAGAGCTATCTAGAGACAACTGACGCTGGTAGGACTTAGGATTTGATCCACCAAAACACCAAAAC